>JAJBBP010000039.1:547500-582988 GCA_021464625.1 Proterorhinus semilunaris | reverse complement strand
TGGTCTCCGCGCCTCGCGCGTCCTCTCTCTCTCTCTCTCCTCTCTCTCCCCCCTCTTCTCTCTCCCCTTCTCTTCCCCCCTCTCTGTCCCTCCCTGCTCTCTCTCCCCTCTCATCTCCCCCCTCTCTCTCCTCTCTCTCTCTCCCTCCTCTCCTCTCTCTCTCCTCCTCTCTCCCCCCCTCTCTCTCTCACCCTCTCTCCCCCTCTCTCTCTCTCCTCCCTCTCTCCCCTCTCTCTCTCTCCTCCCTCTCTCCCCTCTCTCTCTCTCTCTCTCCCCTCTCTCTCCCCCTCTCTCTCCTCTCTCTCTCTCCTCTCTCTCCCTCCTCTCTCTCTCTCCTCTCTCTCCCCCCCTCTCTCTCTCACCTCTCTCCCCTCTCTCTCTCTCTCCTCCCTCTCTCCCCTCTCTCTCTCTCTCCCCTCTCTCTCCCCTCTCTCTCCTCCCCTCTCTCTCCCCTCTCTCTCCTCTCTCCTCCCCTCTCTCTCTCCCCTCTCTCCCCCCCTCTCTCTCTCCCCTCTCTCTCCTCCTCCCTCTCTCCCCTCTCTCTCCTCTCTCTCCCCTCTCTCTCCTCTCTCTCTCTCTCTCCCCTCTCTCTCCTCTCTCTCTCTCTCTCCCCCCTCTCTCTCTCCCCTCTCTCCCCCCTCTCTCTCCCCTCTCTCTCCTCCCTCTCTCCCCTCTCTCTCTCTCTCTCTCTCCCCTCTCTCTCCTCTCTCTCTCTCTCTCCCCCCTCTCTCTCTCTCCTCTCCCCCTCTCCTCTCCTCCTCTCTCTCTCTCTCTCCCCCCCTCTCTCTCCCCCCTCTCTCTCCCCTCTCTCTCTCCTCTCTCTCGTCCCGGACTCGGACTCAGAGCTATTTTTAGCCGTGCTCCAGATCTCGGGAGGCTCCTCTGCCCTGGTTTCTTTTCGCTCCTCGGCCGTTTACGGTGGAGAAACGCGAGAACGAGAGTTGAGGTACGACATCTGTCAGACACCAGCCACACGCCAACAACACGGCAACAACACGGCAACAACACGCCAACAACACGCCAACAGCAGAGCATAAGAAGAACCCCAGACGGCGTTCCAGGCCCTTTAGTACAGTATGTCGAGGTGTGACATCGTTCCTCCGTCATTAACAGATTCATCAGAGGCTCAAACACATGTGGAAAGTTTCCCGAGGAGTTTTCATGAGATGGAAAAGGAATGATGTGTCATTCATCATCATCATCATCATCATCATCATCACCATCATCATCATCGACCTGGTCTGTGATGAAGTGGTTTTCCTGCCAACACTTGTCCAGACAATACCAAACTCAGGTCCTCGTCCCTTTGGCAGGTCCTTCCTCAGCCCAGAGGAGCCTCACTGAAGCCTCTGATGACACAAGTTGAGCCAAAAGGGGTTTCTCCACTGATTGAGACTAATGTTGGTGTTCTGAGTCCGAACATCACGTGCATTTTGCTCCATCAGGTCAACTTTTTGAGATACAGCCATAGTGTTACGGATTACGTACGACTACGTTATTATGAATTCTGCTTATCAAATGTGATGGAGTAAATAAAAACTGAATGACTTTGGATACGTTGACTTTTATTTCTTGAGGAAAACGGAAAAAACGTCCAGGGTTTCTCAGCTGATGATCCGCAGGAATTTGTTTTTGACGCAAAATCGATTTTTAAAGCATTTCTGTAGCAAAAAAACCCTGACCTGATTGAGCAAAACCAAGGTCATTTTCGGACTCGGAGCATCAACATTAGTCTAATTCAGCTGGAAAACACTATTATAAATACGACTAGTTTCAAAACATATTTTTTTGTTACCCAGTGTGATGGACCCACAGACCAGACGTCTGATGAAGCAGAAGCAGAATATGTTTATTGCCAAGGTTTGTGAACAAGGTTTACAAACTAGGAATTTTGTCTTGGTGCAAACGTGCGACACAGAACATATAACACAGAATTAAGATAAAAAATAAACTAGAACTTTAAACTACAAGGCTATAAGGGCATAAAAAATATTAAATAAATAAGATAAAATAAAAGACGACAACAATTTGACAATGAACAACAGCGGGATTGTGTTTACAGATGTGTAGCATATACAGTGATATAAAGTGATATAAAGTGATATACAGTGATATCCGCGGGTCTAAGTGTGGACACAGAGCAACAGAGCTTCACTTCCGTGCTCTCCTTTATCAAAGAGCTCCCAGTGGTTCATTCTGACGTGTCTGGGCTCATGTGATGTCACTTCCTGCTATAGAGCCTTTATGTTTAACCTGTTAATTCCTCAAAGGCCGAGACCTTCTAGTCTCTAAACATGTGTGTGAGTGAAATAACTTTAGTTTAGTTTGTTATTTATTTAAAAGGACAACAGACAGGTACATTAAAAAGATGGCTGCCCCAGATTTAGCACAATGCTAATTTCCATCTGCAGTCCTTATACAATCAGAAATACAATCAAAATACTTACATCACATTTGCTGTTCTTAACCCTAATCATATCAGGGTTAGGGTTAGCTAGGGTTAACTAGGGTTAGCTAGGGTTAGCTAGGGTTAGCTAGGGTTAACTAGGGTTAGCTAGGGTTAGCTAGGGTTAGCTAGGGTTAGCTAGGGTTAACTAGGGTTAACTAGGGTTAACTAGGGTTAACTAGGGTTAACTAGGGTTAGCTAGGGTTAGCTAGGGTTAACTAGGGTTAACTAGGGTTAGCTAGGGTTAGCTAGGGTTAACTAGGGTTAGCTAGGGTTATCTAGGGTTAACTAGGGTTAGTTAGGGTTAGCTAGGGTTAACTAGGGTTAACTAGGGTTAGTTAGGGTTAGCTAGGGTTAGCTAGGGTTAGCTAGGGTTAGCTAGGGTTAACTAGGGTTAGTTAGGGTTAGCTAGGGTTAGCTAGGGTTAGCTAGGGTTAACTAGGGTTAGCTAGGGTTAGCTAGGGTTAGCTAGGGTTAGCTAGGGTTAACTAGGGTTAGCTAGGGTTAGCTAGGGTTAGCTAGGGTTAACTAGGGTTAACTAGGGTTAGCTAGGGTTAGCTAGGGTTAGCTAGGGTTAGTTAGGGTTAGCTAGGGTTAGCTAGGGTTAGCTAGGGTTAGTTAGGGTTAGCTAGGGTTAGCTAGGGTTAGCTAGGGTTAGTTAGGGTTAGCTAGGGTTAGCTAGGGTTAGCTAGGGTTAGTTAGGGTTAGTTAGGGTTAGTTAGGGTTAGCTAGGGTTAGTTAGGGTTAGCTAGGGTTAGCTAGGGTTAGTTAGGGTTAGTTAGGGTTAGCTAGGGTTAACTAGGGTTAGTTAGGGTTAGCTAGGGTTAGCTAGGGTTAGCTAGGGTTAGCTAGGGTTAGTTAGGGTTAGCTAGGGTTAGCTAGGGTTAACTAGGGTTAGCTAGGGTTAGCTAGGGTTAACTAGGGTTAGTTAGGGTTAGCTAGGGTTAGTTAGGGTTAGCTAGGGTTAGTTAGGGTTAGCTAGGGTTAGCTAGGGTTAGCTAGGGTTAGCTAGGGTTAGCTAGGGTTAGCAAGGGTTAGCTAGGGTTAACTAGGGTTAGCTAGGGTTAACTAGGGTTAGTTAGGGTTAGCTAGGGTTAGCTAGGGTTAGGGCTAGGGTTAGCTATGGTTAACTAACCCTAACCCTGATCATGGGGGCGGCAGGTAACAGGTCGGTAACTATGGTAACGGTCTTTATGCAGATTCCTAGTCTTTGTTTGTTTCATTTCTCTGTAATTCCTGAGACAATTCACATGAAACAAAAACTGTCCCAAAGTTCAGAGTCTCTTCAGCTCAGATGTTCTGTGGTCTCATTATTTCCTCAGACAGTGGAGGCGATCTCCAGAAACATGAGCGTGATGTTGGTCAGGAGAACAAGAATAATAATAATGTGAATCCAGTCACTGCCAGATGATCATCAGGGAAACAGTTCGTTCTAAACTCTCCCGTAGAGCAGTATCGGCTCCTGCTCCGACTGAGATGAATACTAGAACATGGACGTAACCACGAACACAGGAGCCCCGTGAAGACCCGCTGACTGTGTGGCTACAGGGACGTTCTATACGACACTAGCCCAGCGGTTCCCAAAGCGGGGGTCGCGAGGCCTTGGGTCCCCGGAGAACAAATGTCAGTGTGAAACGTCTTCTCTGTGAAATCCTGATATCAAAATAAACACTTTACAAACGTGTGAAGTCGATTTTAAACGTATTCTGTGTTTTATGTAATGGGGTCCCGAGTGGTCCGTTTTTGGGGTCCCGGCCAACAAAAGGGTTTGTGACCCCCTGCACTAACGCTGTCGGCCTGTTGGCACTGGCTTCATTATACATCGCTCTGACTGAGCACACCGTCTCCAGTTCAGCTTTACCCAAATCTAAAGCTTCTGCACTGGAGCTCACAGCCTATCGGCCCGAGTAATGTCTCATTTGAAAGCTAAGAACAGAACTAAACAGATCTCTTGTGTTGTTGTCACTGTACTGTTATTCTTGGGTCGCCTAAAGTCTAAATGTGCTCGGGTAATGCGGAGGGTAAGGGGTTAAACCTGGATCAATGTTCAGATTTTGTTGCTTTGGTTTTTAGCCATAAATCCTTATTTTTATATGAAAACATGAAATGAACCGTTTGTCCTCACGTTGGTGAGAAGAACCCAGACCTGATGAAGTCAAACTCTGAAAATTAGAATATCGTGAAAAAGTTCATTTATTTCTGTAATTCAACTTAAAATGTGAAACTAATACATGACACAAACTCGTGACCTGCAGAAGGACAAACGCCAGGCCTTCGTTTTCATTTGGAGGATTTAGGCTCAACATCTCTTTAGGGTTAGAATATTACATGAAATCCATAAAGAAATTATTTTAAACAGAGAAAACTATAATCCCGCTCATGTCCTTAGTCCTGTTACGTGAATAACTGCCTTCATGTGGTTGCGTAGCCTCATGGAAGACCAGGATGCATCAGAGGAACATCTGAAGCCCATGTCCAGGATCTATCTGTGTGTGGAGGCTCTTGAAGTTCCTTCCACTTCACTTTCTCTGAATGAGCTTTGATCCAACACTTTGAGAACATCCACAACTGTCAGGTCAGCAGGTCTGAACCACTGATGGAGAATTCTACTGAACCACTGATGGAGAATTCTACTGAACCACTGATGGAGAATTCTACTGAACCACTGATGGAGAATTCTACTGAACCCATGATGGTGAATTCTCCTGAACCACTGATGGAGAATTCTACTGAACCACTGATGGTGAATTCTCCTGAACCACTGATGGTGAATTCTCCTGAACCACTGATGGTGAATTCTACTGAACCCATGATGGAGAATCTACTGAACCACTGATGGTGAATTCTCCTGAACCACTGATGGTGAATTCTCCTGAACCACTGATGGTGAATTCTACTGAACCCATGATGGTGAATTCTACTGAACCACTGATGGTGAATTCTCCTGAACCACTGATGGTGAATTCTCCTGAACCACTGATGGTGAATTCTACTGAACCCATGATGGTGAATTCTACTGAACCACTGATGGTGAATTCTACTGAACCCATGATGGTGAATTCTACTGAACCACTGATGGTGAATTCTCCTGAACCACTGATGGTGAATTCTCCTGAACCACTGATGGTGAATTCTACTGAACCCATGATGGAGAATCTACTGAACCACTGATGGTGAATTCTCCTGAACCACTGATGGTGAATTCTCCTGAACCACTGATGGTGAATTCTACTGAACCCATGATGGTGAATTCTACTGAACCACTGATGGTGAATTCTACTGAACCCATGATGGTGAATTCTACTGAACCACTGATGGTGAATTCTCCTGAACCACTGATGGTGAATTCTCCTGAACCACTGATGGTGAATTCTACTGAACCACTGATGGTGAATTCTCCTGAACCACTGATGGTGAATTCTACTGAACCCATGATGGTGAATTCTACTGAACCCATGATGGTGAATTCTACTGAACCCATGATGGTGAATTCTACTGAACCCATGATGGTGAATTCTCCTGAACCACTGATGGTGAATTCTCCTGAACCACTGATGGTGAATTCTACTGAACCACTGATGGTGAATTCTCCTGAACCACTGATGGTGAATTCTACTGAACCCATGATGGTGAATTCTACTGAACCACTGATGGTGAATTCTACTGAACCCATGATGGTGAATTCTACTGAACCCATGATGGTGAATTCTACTGAACCACTGATGGTGAATTCTCCTGAACCACTGATGGTGAATTCTCCTGAACCACTGATGGTGAATTCTACTGAACCCATGATGGAGAATCTACTGAACCACTGATGGTGAATTCTCCTGAACCACTGATGGTGAATTCTCCTGAACCACTGATGGTGAATTCTACTGAACCCATGATGGTGAATTCTACTGAACCACTGATGGTGAATTCTCCTGAACCACTGATGGTGAATTCTCCTGAACCACTGATGGTGAATTCTACTGAACCACTGATGGTGAATTCTCCTGAACCACTGATGGTGAATTCTACTGAACCCATGATGGTGAATTCTACTGAACCACTGATGGTGAATTCTACTGAACCCATGATGGTGAATTCTACTGAACCACTGATGGTGAATTCTCCTGAACCACTGATGGTGAATTCTCCTGAACCACTGATGGTGAATTCTACTGAACCACTGATGGTGAATTCTACTGAACCCATGATGGAGAATCTACTGAACCACTGATGGTGAATTCTCCTGAACCACTGATGGTGAATTCTCCTGAACCACTGATGGAGAATTCTACTGAACCCATGATGGAGAATCTACTGAACCACTGATGGTGAATTCTCCTGAACCACTGATGGTGAATTCTCCTGAACCACTGATGGTGAATTCTACTGAACCCATGATGGTGAATTCTACTGAACCACTGATGGTGAATTCTCCTGAACCACTGATGGTGAATTCTCCTGAACCACTGATGGTGAATTCTACTGAACCACTGATGGAGAATTCTACTGAACCACTGATGGTGAATTCTACTGAACCACTGATGGTGAATTCTCCTGAACCACTGATGGTGAATTCTCCTGAACCACTGATGGAGAATTCTACTGAACCCATGATGGAGAATCTACTGAACCACTGATGGTGAATTCTCCTGAACCACTGATGGTGAATTCTCCTGAACCACTGATGGTGAATTCTACTGAACCCATGATGGTGAATTCTACTGAACCACTGATGGTGAATTCTCCTGAACCACTGATGGTGAATTCTCCTGAACCACTGATGGTGAATTCTCCTGAACCACTGATGGTGAATTCTACTGAACCACTGATGGTGAATTCTCCTGAACCACTGATGGTGAATTCTACTGAATCACTGATGGTGAATTCTCCTGAACCACTGATGGTGAATTCTACTGAATCACTGATGGTGAATTCTCCTGAACCACTGAGACCATGTAAAGTCTTTTTCCCGATATCCTAATGTTCCGATCTTCATCTTCACACTGATTTGTCTACATGATCATGTTCCTCAGTTTCAGCCTGAAGCGCCAGAACTCTGAGCTGATGCGTTTCTTACCTGGGCTGGCGCTGCGCCCGCCGCTCCTCCCCCAGCCGGCTGAGGGACGGCGAGCGGCTGCGTGCGCCCCGCCCCATGGTCCGCACCACCACGTTCCCATTGGGGCTTGGCATGAGGGGGCGGTGCCCGCGGGGCGACAGCGGCGAGGGCGACAGCGGCGGGGGCGGGGCACAGGAGAGGTTGGTGTCGCTGTTGGAGCGAAGCAGCACGCGGGGGGCGGAGAGAGAGGCCGGAGACACGCCCCCCACGGCGGGCAGCGGGCCGCGGCGGCGCTTCGAGTACGCGGGCGCTTCACGGAAAGGCACTGCGGAGAGAGAGAGGACAGTCAGACACGCCCAGTTACCGGGAGCTCGAGGGTTCTAAACTAAAGGCACTGCGGAGAGAGAGGACAGTCAGACACGCCCAGTTACCGGGAGCTCGAGGGTTCTAAACTAAAGGCACTGCGGAGAGAGAGGACAGTCAGACACGCCCAGTTACCGGGAGCTCGAGGGTTCTAAACTAAAGGTACTGCGGACAGAGAGGACAGTCGGACACGCCCAGTTACCGGGAGCTCGAGGGTTCTAAACTAAAGGTACTGCGGACAGAGAGGACAGTCGGACACGCCCAGTTACCGGGAGCTCGAGGGTTCTAAACTAAAGGCACTGCGGAGAGAGAGGACAGTCGGACACGCCCAGTCAGACACGCCCAGTTACCGGGAGCTCGAGGGTTCTAACAGTCAGACACGCCCAGTTACCGGGAGCTCGAGGGTTCTAAACTAAAGGCACTGCGGACAGAGAGGACAGTCAGACACGCCCAGTTACCGGGAGCTCGAGGGTTCTAACAGTCAGACACGCCCAGTTACCGGGAGCTCGAGGGTTCTAACAGTCAGACACGCCCAGTTACCAGGAGCTCGATGGTTCTAAACTGAGACAAATAACTTCTAAAGCTGGAATTATGACAAAACTGTATTTTTCACAGATTCTCACAGGTTTTATAGACGATAAATATTGAACAAATGTTTTCAGGCTCGTGATCCACCTTTTAGTCCTGATCATAAATATAAGAGAGAAGAGACAAACGTCTTCTCCTGCGAAGCCTCCACAGAGCTCCACCTGTCAACCATAGAGTTAAGCTTCAGCTTTTTATTTCTAATAAACGTTTTCTAAAAAACAGCGTTTAAAACATGACACGTAGCCCAGCGCTGTCACATGGACGGTCGTGAGCTTCAGGAGCCAGGCCTAAAGCTTCACTAGAACCCTGTTTACAAAGTGTGTGTAGGAGTCGCCCCTGGCCACCAGGGGGTGGTATCACAGCAATGTCAGCTCCGTGAGGACCAAAGAGAAGAGCTTTCTTCCTCCATTGATCTGAAGTCATGCAGATGCTCCTCATTGGTCACATTCCCTCACACGCGGCTCAAAAACACAGAGAAACTCGCAAAAGACCAGAGGATTATACGGGTCTTCTTCTTTTGGACGACTCTTTGCAGGAGGACATTTCGCTGGAGAAGATGAAGAGGAGGAGGAGCCGATGAGTGTGTGGAGTTTCAAAGACGTTAAACAGAGACTCCATCATACTGAGAGGTTAAACAGAGACTCCATCATACTGAGAGGTTAAACAGAGACTCCATCATACTGAGAGGTTAAACAGAGACTCCATCATACTGAGAGGTTAAACAGAGACTCCATCATACTGAGAGGTTAAACAGAGACTCCATCATACTGAGAGGTTAAACAGAGACTCCATCATACTGAGAGGTTAAACAGAGACTCCATCATACTGAGAGGTTAAACAGAGACTCCATCATACTGAGAGGTTAAACAGAGACTCCATCATACTGAGAGGTTAAACAGAGACTCCATCATACTGAGACGTTAAACAGAGACTCCATCATACTGAGAGGTTAAACTCGCCGTTTACTTCAGGACAGAAATGACTCGTTCATGTTCATGAGGGTAAATGCTTTGTTAGTGAACCTGAACCGAGCACATTTTGTCTTGTGTGTCTTTACCCGAAAGCTTCTTGGCAAAAATGTCAAAATAGCGACAAAAATAAAATAACTGAAACTCCCCCGACCTCACACGTCAGTCTCAGCTCACACAAAGGTCTCCCAACACCTGAGATACAAGAACATATCAAAACATATTCATTTAGTAACAAGTCCATCCGTCCCAGGCGTCTCAGCAGCTTCTCAAAGCGCTGTGGTCGTGATGGGCAGATGTGCTCTTCTGTCGGTCTCCCCCAGGAGGAACTGAAGCTACACATACGTTCACCTGAGGAGGTCGGCTCTTCTGTCGGTCTCCCCCAGGAGGAACTGAAGCTACACATACGTTCACCCGAGGAGGTCGTCTACAAACCGTGGAGCTGCTTTCATCAAGAAACACATTCAAGTCTGACTGTGTGGAAAAGTGGAAAAGGAGACATTAAAACTGAGCAGCTAAATGAATGCATAAAGTCGGCTTCATGGCATTGAGCCCCACAGGTCAATGCCATTCCCCAGGGGTCGATTCTGGGGCCCCTCTTGTTCAATCTGTACATGCTTCCATTAGGTCAATTAATATCAAATAACAATGTGTCCTATCACAATTACGCAGATGATACTCAGATGTTTCACTGACTGGGCCTGTAGATACACGGTGTCACTGCATCAAACAGATTAGTGTGTGGACGCAAAACAACTTCCTCCAGTTAAATACAGATAAAACTGAGATCATCGTTTTTGGTCAAAAAAGTAAAACAAAAAAAAGTCAAGTTAAAATTCAGGTCTGAGTCCATGATTACCCCTAGATTTCTAACAGTCATATTACAGTATTTCTCCGTTGGTTTGGCTCATTTCTTGAAACAGAAATTACATTCTCAAAACAACACGGACACGTCTCCAAAACACTTGGCAATTGTTCAACAGAATTGAATTCGCATTAATTTCATCAAATTGCAAATGTCTAAGTCCACGTCTCAGTGTCTCAGAACATCTTTGCAAATGGTTAAGTCCATGTAGCACAATTAGCTCAATGTCCAAGTGAACAGATCTTGATCTGACCTGATCGTTGATTCTCAGTCTAACGGCCGTTCGCTCTAAAACGCGTCAGTTCGTGGTATAAGTCGTCCCAACACCATGAACACTATATGAATCCCTTGGAACATTTGATACATTTATTACAGTATTTAAAGCTGAGGTACCTGATGTTTTGGTGTTGTAGAAAACATGTATTTTTGCCTCAGAGTCTGTTACACACGCAGACGCAGACGCAGACAGAGACGCAGACGCAGACGCAGATGCAGACGCAGACAGAGACAGAGACGCGGACCTTCTGTATCGTCTTCACCTAAAGAGCGATGGACGATAAAAGTCTGATCTAAATGAGTGTAATTTATCTTAGCGGTGGCCCCGCCCCTGCTTCACTTTGTCCCCACTCACTGCTGTGTATGTGAAATGTGAAATATAATTACTTTCTTTGAACAATGTGAATACACAGGAGGGACTGTGAGAGCTAGAAACAAGTTTGGGCTGAAACAGAAAATGTGACTGAACAGGAACAATCAGTCGGGGGAAACTAGAGCTGGACTAATGAAGCTCAGGCTGCAGATCCTTCTCATTGTGTGTGTGTGTGTGTGTGTGTGTGTGTGTTATGTTACAGTTATGCTGATTTTCTTTTTACTCTGATTTATGGAAGTGACTATTTCTGTGAATGTGTGACGTCGAACCTCTTCCCCTCAAATCCTATTTCTTTGTTGTTGTTGTTTCAGTTTTATAGGACTGGGCTCAGACTGAAAGGTGGACATGAGGGACATTTCAACGGTCCTCTGCCATAGAGACAACACATCTAAACATGTAGACCTGCAGAGCTTACACACAGCACGACTGAACGGTTTTGGGAGAGATATGAACTGTTGCTGAGTGAGCGATGGGGTTTTGCCAAATGATCTTAGAGTTTTGAGAATGTAATTTCTGTTTCAAGAAATGAGCCAAACCAATGGAGAAAAACTGTAAGTAATAATAATAATAAATTGTATTTATATTGCACTTTACATTTCAAAGGAACCTCAAAGTGCTACAACAGGTGAATAAAAACAAAGCCGACACAAGAGCAAAAACTAATTAGTCAAAGGCTACGTAGAAACTTTAACGGACTAAAGGCCTTTTTAAATAAAAGTGTTTTCAGGTCTTTGTTAAAGGTCTCAACCCTCTGGGGCCTCAGGGACTCTGGCAGGGCGTTCCAGAGTCTGGGGGCAACTGCCTTAAAGGCCCTCACTCCCACTGTGGAGAGCCTGGTCACGGGCTGGTGACGAGTGTGGGTGGAAGTGGAGCGTAAGCGCCTTGTGGGGGTGTGTGGGGTAACTAGTTCACTGAGGCGGGGGCTGTTCCCCTCACTGGGACGTGAGGAGGCAGATGTTATAGTGGCTTCTGTAATGGATGGGCAGGTAATGAAGGGACCGGAGGACAGGGACCGGAGGACAGAGACCGGAGGACAGAGACCGGAGGACAGGGACCGGAGGACAGGGACCGGAGGACAGAGACCGGAGGACAGGGACCGGAGGACGGGGACCGGAGGACAGGGACCGGAGGACAGGGACCGGAGGACAGGGACCGGAGGACAGGGGGGATGAGGTCATATTTGCGCCTCCTCGTCAGGATCCTGGCTGCACAGTTCTGGATGTGCTGGAGCTTCAGGCTCTTACCAGGGATCCCGACGAGGAGGACATTGCATCAACGGCCTATTACCACCTAAAAAACATTGCCGAAATAAACAAACATAGTGTCCAAACCAGACTTAGAGACACTCATCCATGCATTTGTCTCCAGCAGGTTAGACGACTGTAACGGCTGCTCACTGGCCTTTCTAAACGAGCTGTTAGAGCTGCAGAACATCCAGAACGCTGCTGCTCGAGTCCTGACAAGAACCAGGAAATACCACCATATTAGTCCAGTGCTCCGGTCTCTGCACTGGCTTCCTGTCACTCAGAGAATAGAATTTAAAACAGCTCTGCTTGTGTACAAGTCGTTTCATGGTTTAGCACCAAAGTCCATCTCTGACATGTTAGAGCCGTATGAACCATCTCGGGCCCTGAGAACTTCAGGGAGGGGTCTCCTGGTGGTTCCCAGAGTCAGGACTAAACACGCTGAGGCTGCGTTTCAGTTTCATGCAGCAAAAGTCTGGAACGGCCTCAGTGAGGATGTGAGACAGGCCTCAACTCTGAATATTTTTAAGTCCAGGCTGAAACACCTTTTCACTGCTGCCATATGGAGATTGATTGAGTATATACGTACACATATTTGTTTATGTAATTGTATTGATTGATTTGTTTTATTGATATTGATTGTGTTTTTAAGGTTTTTATTGTGTCTGGTGTTGCTGTGAGGCACATTGAGTTGTCATGTACATTAAATCCGCTAAAGTCAAAGGTCAAAGGTTTTCTCGTCTCGGGCAGAAACATCATCTCCCAGTTTCCCAGTGGAGAACGTGAGAGGCGTTCATGTGCGATGTTCTACTCAGCAGCTGGTGTTCACCATCATGACGAGAGCACATGAAGGCAGCACCACAGAGTCTGGACGTAAACGTGTAAAAGTGACGAGTCTAAATCTGTGTTCAAGTCTGGAGCGGAAAAGAACGCCGTGAAGGTTTGAGCCACTTCTCGTGCTTGATTTCCCCGGAGACGCTGCTCCATCAGAACCAGAGTCTGAAGAGCAGCTCAGAGACGCCGCGCAGAGAAGAACCACAGGACGGGTTTAGACTCGGGTTTGGAAAACACTTCGGAATAAAGACTTTGGAAAAATGTAAATACAGGGTTTCTACTAAAAAGCATTCAATTAGATTCAAACCGGCTTTAAATCTAAATCTACTGGAACATTTTGCGAAGCATTAACAATAACGTGACAAAAAAGCAGAAAAAAAACTAGCGATGAAAAATGTAATTATGACGTCGCTCCACATCTACTGTTCGAGTTCACTGGAAACGCCGATAATAAAAAAATAAAAACATGTTCAGCTGCTTCCGATTCTCTTTCCTCTCAAGACATGAAATAAGAGCGGATTCTTTTTCTGGGATTAGGGTTAGGATTAAATCTGACCATGAGTCCTTTACACGACTTTACGATCCCCACGTCCAACAGCGTCGACCTGCTGAAAGACAACGTATCGATTTTCCGATATATCGCAATATTTTTTCAGGACGATACGATACTTTTTTTTTTCCGATATCGACACTTTCGATGATGTCATGCATATTAACGAGGCAGCAGCAATAATTCAGTCAGGCCAGCAGGGGGCAGCACTACAGTTTTAAGCACACATATATTACTTTAATAACAGTTTTTACTCATAAATAAGACTAAGTTAGTATAAGTTTTAAATAAGACTGTGGTTTATCTAAATGTGATTTACTCATGAATGAAATGTACATGATGAATATGTAGTGAGTTCACATGAAGGTTAGAAGTCACATGTTTGTTTAAAGATTAAAGTATTGTAGGTTGTTTTTGTGCAATATATTGATCATCGCAGTATCGGCGTATCGTGAGATAATCGTGAGCGATGTATCGCGTATCGATCCCCAGAGGTCCCGCCCCCAACGTGTGATTAAAGCCTGGATTAAAAACGGAACACGCCCTCACACGCCTCCGGAACGTTCTGTGAGCGACGAAGTCTGGAAGGGAAGCCTCGTTCGGCCCCGTGTTCCTCCTCCTGTTCCTCCTCGTGTTCCTCCTCCTGTTCCTCGTGTTCCTCCTCGTGTTCCTCCTCGTGTTCCTCCTCCTGTTCCTCCTCCTGTTCCTCGTGTTCCTCCTCGTGTTCCTCCTCGTGTTCCTCCTCGTGTTCCTCCTCTGTCTGTGTTTGTTCCTCCTTCTGTTCCTCCTCCTGTTTCTCCTCGTGTTTCTCCTCCTGTTTCTCCTCGTGCTCCTCGTGCTCCTCCTCGTGTTTGTCACTTCCCTCACACCTCGGAGCGTCAGCGGCTCCTCGAGGACGAGGCGCTCACATGTCGCTCACGCTCCTCTGACTTCAGGATCAGCTTCTTTCAAACCATCTCCGACTCTCAGGACGAAACAATATCAATAAAAATTAAAGCCGCAAGCGGCATTGGGAGGCCCTCGCGGGCCGCGGTGGCCGATTGACGCCGGTTCCCGCACGCCGCCGCAATAACCGGGAGGCGCTGCCGCGCCCTACCTGCTTATAATGTCGCTGCCACCCTCGGTGGAGTTTATAAAAGAGCTGGCAAAAGAAATGGCGCCTTCGGCGCTGATTTTTTCCAAAATGGCCGACCTCCTGTTGGTCACCTAGCAACCATGTAATGTACTTTTTTGTTCGGACAGTCGTGACGCACGCGTGTACCAATTTTGGTTTGGCTGCGGCAAAGTTGACATTGGGTCGTTGCCATGGCAACACGGTGGGAAAAGGGGCGGGGCATCAATATATTTTTTATTCGGGATCACGTGACGGATGTCTGTACCAAATTTCATGCATCTACGACAAAGTTTAATTTTTGGCTCCATTCATTTTTATTTTGTGCTCTGCAGGGGGCGCTATTGCGGCAATTTTCAAAATTCCTATATCAAAACATCCGGGGTCGACGACTCGACCAACGATTCAAGTTTTGTTCAAATCGGCCAAAGTATGTGTGAGTTACGGCTGTTTGAACACGGCGGCGAGCGGCGAAAACGGACGCCAAATTCATGGCGTTGCCACGGCAAAACCAAAAATGCTATTAAAAAGTTTTTAATAACTTTTAATCTCCCACATGTGGAGATGATCTGGAGCGAACGGGGAGTCGCTGCGTTCAACGGCCTAGGACGAGTTCGTTCAAATGCGTGGGCATGAAATGGCGCCTTCGGCGCCAAGTCCCTCTTCGGGCCAATATGGCCGCCATACTGTTGGTTGCCTAGCAACCGCGTAATGTGTTTTTTTGTTTGGCTTCACGTGACCAATCACTGTGCCGAATTTTTTTCGTCTACGACAAAGTACGTTTTTCAGGTTTTGCGGTATTTTGGGGGTGTTTTACATAGGGCGCAATGTTAACGTGGTTTTTCCAGGGGGCGCTGACGCGCCATTTTTTTGAATTTTTCAATTTTCTAAATGTGAAAGTTCTTAGAATCACGTGCTTGAATTTTGAGCAAAAATTCAGGACTTTTCGTCAGTGGGAAAGTGGATTTAGGGGGGGAGAAGAAAAATAATAATAATAATAAGAAAAACCCATACAATAACAATATGGGGCCGCCTCCGGCGGCAAACCTTATATATTCGGAAAGGTCTCACGTCCAGTAATCCAACCGTAAGGTTTATTATCCAATACGAGCGCGTTGCGCTCGTCTTTTACCTCCTCTTTCTCAATGTTTCTCTATCCGTTTTTTTTTTTGTATTTTTGTGAGTACAAGAACAAATTTGCCGCTTTCGCGGCAAATACTTATATCACCGGATAGGGCTCGATGCCCTGATTCACTGTATCAGTGTTTTGGGCTTTGGTGAGTGGCCATGGTCGATGACGAGCTTCGCTCGTCATCGACCACTTTCTTGTCCATGTTGCGCCTTGACTGTGGTTTTCACCTCTTTTTTTTTAAAAGCAGCAACAAATGTGCCGCTTTCGCGGCACACGCCTATATCATCGGACAGGTGTTGGTGCCGGGAGCCCCCTGATTACTGTCTCATACATGGGTTTTGAGCGCTCCGCGCTCTTTTCCCGTGGGACGTGCGCTACGCGCACGTCTTTCTTTAGTGCGCTCCGCGCACTGCTTGTACAATTACAAGAGGCCCGAGACCTGCCAGGTCCGCTCGGGCCTAATTAAAGCCGCAAGCGGCATTGGGAGGCCCTCGCGGGCCGCGGTGGCCGGTTGACGCCGGTTCCCGCACGCCGCCGCAATAACCGGGAGGCGCTGCCGCGCCCTACCTGCTTATAATGTCGCTGCCACCCTCGGTGGAGTTTATAAAAGAGCAAAGGCAAGGATTGGCGCCTTCGGCGCCGATAGTCCCAAAATGGCCGACCTCCTGTTGGTCACCTAGCAACCATGTAATGTACAATAGCCGGGGGGTGCTGCCGCGCCCTACCTATTTATAATGTCGCCGCCACCCTCGGTGGAGTTTATAAAAGAGCTGGCAAAAGAAATGGCGCCTTCGGCGCCTTTTTTCCCAAAATGGCCGACCTCCTGTTGGTTGCCTAGCAACCGTGTAATGTACTTTTTTGTTGGGACAGTCATGACGCACGAGTGTACCAATTTTGGTTTGGCTACGACAAAGTTGACATTGGGTCGTTGCCATGGCAACACGGTGGGAAAAGGGGCGGGGCATCAATATATTTTTTGTTCGGGATCACGTGACGGATGTCTGTACCAAATTTCAAGCATCTACGACAAAGTTTAATTTTTGGCTCCATTCATTTTTATTTTCTGCTCTGCAGGGGGCGCTATTGCGGCAATTTTCAAATTTCCTATATCAAAACATCCGGGGTCGACGACTCGACCAACGATTCAAGTTTTGTTCAAATCGGCCAAAGTATGTGTGAGTTACGGCTGTTTGAACACGGCGGCGAGCGGCGAAAACGGACGCCAAATTCATGGCGTTGCCACGGCAACACCGTTAAACCTATTAAAAAGTTTTTAATAACTTTTGATCTCCCACATGTGGAGATGATCTGGAGCGAACGGGGAGTCGCTGCGTTCAACGGCCTAGGACGAGTTCGTTCAAATGCGTGGGCATGAAATGGCGCCTTCGGCGCCAAGTCCCTCTTCGGGCCAATATGGCCGCCATACTGTTGGTTGCCTAGCAACCGCGTAATGTATTTTTTTGTTTGGCTTCACGTGACCAATAACTGTGCCGAATTTTTTTCGTCTACGACGAAGTACGTTTTTCGGGTTTTGCGGTATTTTGGGGCGTCCTGCCATAGGGCGCAATGTTAACGTCGTTTTTCCAGGGGGCGCTGACGCGCCATTTTTTTGAATTTTTACAATTTGGAGATGTGAAGTTTTTTTTTTTCACCTAATTGAATTTTGGGCAAAAATTCAGGAGTTTTCGTCGGTGGGAAAGTGCCGAAACTGGCGTTTTGGGGGAGAGGAAAAAAAATAATAAGAATTAAAGCCGCAAGCGGCATTGGGAGGCCCTCGCGGGCCGCGGTGGCCGATTGACGCCGGTTCCCGCACGCCGCCGCAATAACCGGGAGGCGCTGCCGCGCCCTACCTGCTTATAATGTCGCTGCCACCCTCGGTGGAGTTTATAAAAGAGCTGGCAAAAGAAATGGCGCCTTCGGCGCTTATTTTTCCCAAAATGGCCGACCTCCCGTTGGTCACCTAGCAACCGTGTAATGTACTTTTTTGTTCGGACAGTCATGACGCACGCGTGTACCAATTTTGGTTTGGCTGCGACAAAGTTGATATTGGGTCGTTGCCATGGCAACACGGTGGGAAAAGGGGCGGGGCATCAATATATTTTTTGTTCGGGATCACGTGACGGATGTCTGTACCAAATTTCATGCATCTACGACAAAGTTTAATTTTTGGCTCCATTCATTTTTATTTTGTGCTCTGCAGGGGGCGCTATTGCGGCAATTTTCAAATTTCCTATATCAGAACATCCGGGGTCGACGACTCGACCAACGATTAAAATTACGCGCAAATCGGCCAAAGTATGTGTGAGTTACGGTTGTTTGAACGCGGCGGCGAGCGGCGAAAACGGACGCGGAATTCATGGCGTTGCCACGGCAAAACCAAAAATCCTATTAAAAAGTTTTTAATAACTTTTGATGTCCCACATGTGGAGATGATCTGGAGCGAACGGGGAGTCGCTGCGTTAAAAGCCCTAGGACGAGTTCGTTCAAATGCGTGGGCATGAAATGGCGCCTTCGGCGCCAAGTCCCTCTTCTGGCCAATATTGACGCCATACTGTTGGTTGCCTAGCAACCGCGTAATGTGTTTTTTTGTTTGGCTTCACGTGACCGATAACTGTGCCGAATTTTTTTCGTCTACGACGAACTAAAATTTTAGGGGTTTTCGGGTCTTGTCATAGGGCGCAATGTAAACTTGATTTTCCAGGGGGCGCTGACGCGCCATATTTGAGATTTTTTATATTTTCTAAATGTGAAGAATGTTTTTTTCACGTGCTTGAATTTTGTGCAAAAATTCAGGACTTTTCGTCAGTGGGAAAGTGGACTTTTTTCGGAGAAGAAAAATAATAATAATAATAATAAAAAGAAAAACCCATACAATAACAATATAGCGCCGCCTCCGGCGGCAAACCTTATATATTCGGAAAGGTCTCACGTCCAGTAATCCACCTATGGGGTTTATTATCCAATACGAGCGCGTTGCGCTCGTCTTTTACCTCCTCTTTCTCAATGTTTCTCTATCCGTTTTTTTTTTCGTATTTTTGTGAGTACAAGAACAAATGTGCCGCTTTCGCGGCAAATACTTATATCACCGGAAAGGGCTCGATGCCCTGAGTCACTGTATCAGTGTTTTGGGCTTTGGTGAGGGGCCATGGTCGATGACGAGCGAAGCTCGTCATCGACCACTTTCTTTTCCATGTTGCGCCTTCACTGAGGTTTTCACCTTTTTTTTTTACGAGCAGCAACAAATGTGCCGCTTTCGCGGCACACGCCTATATCACCGGACAGGTGTTGGTGCCGGGAGCCCCCTGATTACTGTCTCATACATGGGTTTTGAGCGCTCCGCGCTCTTTTCCCGTGGGACGTGCGCTACGCGCACGTCTTTCTTTAGTGCGCTCCGCGCACTGCTTGTACAATTACAAGAGGCCCGAGACCTGCCAGGTCCGCTCGGGCCTAATGAAAATAATTATGACCAACGATAATATCACGATAATGTCACGATACTATCACGACATCATAAAGACCTTATGATGAAATGATCACGTATTTAAAGGCACAGTGTGTAACATGGACTTTACTGTGTTCAGTATAAAACATGTTAATGAGCAGCTCATGTCTGGAGGAGGAGTTAACCTTTGAACCTCTTAACCCTCGACAGCTTTACCCAAATCTAAAAGCTTCTGAAACAAAGAGTCAAATAACGACAGAAATGAGCCGAGAGAAAAGCAAACCCCACAGAGGAGCATGTAGATGTTTTCAGGACGGACACGGGGAGAACCTGTCACCTCCCCGTCCAGGCGGGAGTCGAACCCGGGACCTTTGAGTCACTAAACCTGAGCCGTGTCCTCAGAGTCCTGGACAGACGTTTCTACACTGGATTCTCCTTTTCCTCAGATTTGGGTCGAACTAAAACCACTGGTTTAGGATCCGAACATCAAAGTCCAACGAGGTCTAATGAACGGGTGTCGGTGAAGTGAATTACACACTGTCCACGTCCCCCACACTCGTCACCAGCCCGTGACCAGGCTCTCCACACTCGTCACCAGCCCGTGACCAGGCGCTCCACACTCGTCACCAGCCCGTGACCAGGCGCTCCACACTCGTCACCAGGCCCTCCACACTCGTCACCAGCCCGTGACCAGGCTCTCCACACTCGTCACCAGCCCGTGACCAGGCTCTCCACACTGTTACCAAACCAAATACAAAGAAGGTTCCAGAACGTCCTGGTCGTGATGAATTAAACTTTAGGATTCAGAAACAACTTTGAAAAGTTTTAGTCCAACAGTTATTGGTGAACAATTGTGGAATAAACTGGAGCTGGAATTGAAACGATGTCCAAACATCAACCTGTTCAAATATAAATACAAACAAAAGACTTTTGAAATATATAGAGAGGAAGAAATGCGTCGCCACTAGGGGGCGCAGTGGGATCAAACAGCTTTGTATTAATTAAGGAAGAATGTTGTTGCTCAAAAATACAAATAGAGAATGAGGGCAGGCGAGCTCTGGATCCTCCCAACGGGCTCGTACTCCTCGTCTTTTAACGCACCACACAGCATAGGAACATCATCTACAAAATCAGCTGTTAGGGGTTTGTTGAGGAGCTACTGCCCTCTACAACTGGCTTTGTAACGCACTACACTGTGTAGGGCTTACATCATAAATGCACATAATAATATTCATGAGTATAATATGTTTATTAATCTGTCTTCATAAAACTAGTGACTTTTGGTCATGCTAACAATGGTAGCCACGGTAACCGTCTGAAAGAAATGTAATGATCCTCGCTTTGTAGTGAAACTAGACCGTTGTTGTAATTGTGCTTCTTTCTGTGGATGTAGGAACACGTCAAACAGTTTTGTAATTATAGTTCTTTGTAAATAGTTTGTAAATAGTTTGTAGGTGTGTGGCTTTATCAGAGTTGTTTTGTAATTAGTCGTTACGTAATCGCTCTGTTTTGGGGTCAGAAGTGAATTGAACGACGTCTAACGAGGCTTTGACTTCATCTAAATGAGGTCGATGGTTACCAACCGCTGGGAACATCTGGACTGTTCATAATCTGTGACGTTTGAGGCTAAATGTTAACGGACATGGGAAAAACAAACTGAGCAAAATACACAGTTCTCAAAGTTCCCCAGAGCTCGATAAATGTTCCCGTCCTGTCGGTGTTCGGTTTGTAAACGGAGCCTCAGACTCGACGAGGAACTTTCTGACCCGTGGACGGTTTTATGGATGAATCAAAGGAAAATACTCATGAAACCGTCTGTATGATCTGATCCCAAAGACTCGGCTCCCTATAAAGAGCCGTGCATCCCAGTCAAGAGCCGTGAATCCCAGTAAAGAGCCGTGAATCCCAGTAAAGCGCCGTGAATCCCAGTCAAGAGCCGTGCATCCCAGTAAAGAGCCGTGAATCCCAGTAAAGAGCCGTGAATCCCAGCACTACAAATGAACCCAGGTCAAATATTGTCCTTAACGTGAGAGCGAAACCCGTGACTCCTCGCTGCAGATTTCAGAGCAAACTCCTCGGTGACTCAGTTCGGGAACGTTCTGAAACCAGGTCAAGGACTAAACGGAGACGAGGAGAAACCGGACCGAGACGACGGTGGAGCAGAGCGGGTCTGAACGAGGCCGGAGGCTCGGAGGTTCTAATCCCACAGGTGTCCTTCACCTGTTTATGCACTGCAGTGTGAAGGTTCTCCACATCCTGGTTCTGGAGGGCAGTATGTGAGAAGTCCTCTGCTCAAACCCAGGCCTAACATCAGCTCTGAAAAAGAGCCTGAATGAAAAACTAATAATAATAAAAACTGTTTAAAAGAGTTTAAACAAAAACACGTTTGTTCCGTTGGGAATCTCATTATGAAACTTCACAGACCTCTTCAGTAAAAGCACTTTTTAGAAAACTCCTCTGATGAGCCAGAAACTAAACGACTTCAGGAGGAAACGAGGTCTGAGCGGAAACGGAAACAAAAGAACTAAAGATCTCAGCCTATAATCGCCGATATAAAACCGATATCACTGAAGGTGATGAAGGCTTCTGGAAAGAGCTCAGCTTTAATACGACTCCCTCAGTCTCAGTCCCTCAGGCTTTAAAGGGCTGAGGAACATGAACATGAGTCTGAAAAACGTTCAACACAAGTTTGACCGACTGAAGCTCTGGACCTACTGAAGCTCAGTGTGAAGCTCAGTGTGAAGCTCGATATGAAGCTCAGTGTGAAGCTCAGTGTGAAGCTCGATATGAAGCTCAGTGTGAAGCTCGATATGAAGCTCAGTGTGAAGCTCGATATGAAGCTCAGTGTGAAGCTCGATATGAAGCTCAGTGTGAAGCTCGATATGAAGCTCAGTGTGAAGCTCGATATGAAGCTCAGTGTGAAGCTCAGTGTGAAGCTCAGTGTGAAGCTCGATATGAAGCTCAGTGTGAAGCTCGATGTGAAGCTCAGTGTGAAGCTCAGTGTGAAGCTCAGTGTGAAGCGCAGTGTGAAGCTCAGTGTGAAGCTCGATATGAAGCTCAGTGTGAAGCTCAGTGTGAAGCTCAGTGTGAAGCTCAGTGTGAAGCGCAGTGTGAAGCTCAGTGTGAAGCTCGATGTGAAGCTCGATGTGAAGCTCAGTGTGAAGCTCAGTGTGAAGCTCAGTGTGAAGCTCAGTGTGAAGCGCAGTGTGAAGCTCAGTGTGAAGCTCGATATGAAGCTCAGTGTGAAGCTCAGTGTGAAGCTCAGTGTGAAGCTCGATGTGAAGCTCGATGTGAAGCTCAGTGTGAAGCTCGATATGAAGCTCAGTGTGAAGCTCGATATGAAGCTCAGTGTGAAGCTCAGTGTGAAGCTCAGTGTGAAGCGCAGTGTGAAGCTCAGTGTGAAGCTCGATATGAAGCTCAGTGTGAAGCTCGATATGAAGCTCAGTGTGAAGCTCGATATGAAGCTCAGTGTGAAGCTCAGTGTGAAGCTCAGTGTGAAGCTCAGTGTGAAGCGCAGTGTGAAGCTCAGTGTGAAGCTCGATATGAAGCTCAGTGTGAAGCTCGATATGAAGCTCAGTGTGAAGCTCGATATGAAGCTCAGTGTGAAGCTCGATATGAAGCTCAGTGTGAAGCTCGATATGAAGCTCAGTGTGAAGCTCGATATGAAGCTCAGTGTGAAGCTCAGAACCTGGAAAATCCAAACGCTGAGGTGAAACCTCTGCGATTGGATTTCTAATTGCTGCGCACAATGCGAGTAACAGTATGCTAACGCTAGCAGCACGATGCTAATGCTAAAGCTAGCAGCACGATGCTAATGCTAACGGAGACTAATTAAAGCAGAAGTGTTTGTATTAAAGTGTATGAAATAACTGATCTGACATTTGCAATGATCACATGACTTATGTTTACGCTAATGCAAACATATATATACACATATATATACATATATATATACATATATATGTATATATATATGTGTATATATAAATAATTGATAAATATAGATATAATTGAATGATAACATCTCGTTTGCACGGGAAATACAGACTGATGTCACACGGACGAGGAACATTCACTTTTTCACTCGGAGAAAGTCGGGCAGGAATGTTATTAATAAATCAGCCTCATGCAGCGCCCCCTGCTGGCACAGTTCAACACATGTGACCATTTAGAAGCAATCGGTCGATCTCTAACAAACCAGAGTCTGAGCCAACAAAACTACAGAAAGACCAGGAGTAAACTCCTCTCCCCCCCTCTCCCCCCCTCTCCCTCCCCTCTCTCCTCTCTCCCCCCTCTCTCCTCTCTCCCCCTCTCTCCCCCTCTCCCCCCCTCTCCCCCTCTCCCTCTCTTCTCCGCTTTTCCTTCTTCGCGCTGAGCCGAGGTCCGCTCCCGTAGCCCGTAAAGCCGCGCTCGTACCTTCCTTCTTTAAGGCGTTGATGATGGACTTCATCTTGGATCCGTGTCTTGTTTATTATTATCGTTATTCCCCGTGAGCGCGGCTCGCAGCTCCTGCCGCCTCCACCGCTTACCGAGCGGAGAGAGCGGAGCCAGCGCCACACGCCGACTGGAGCATTCAGAGAGAGAGGGGGAGAGAGGAGAGAGAGGGAGGAGAGAGAGGAGAGAGAGAGAGGAAGGGGAGGAAGGGGAGAGAGGGAGGGGCGAGAGAGGGAGGAGAGAGAGGGAGGAGAGAGAGGAGAGAGGAGAGAGAGGGGAGAGAAAGGGAGGAGAGAGAGGAGGAGAGAGAGGAGAGAGGAGAGAGAGGAGAGAGGAGAGAGGAGAGAGAGGGAGGAGAGAGAGGAGAGAGAGGAGAGATGAGAGGAGAGAGAGAGGAGAGAGAGGGAGGAGAGAGAGGAGAGAGGAGAGAGAGGGGAGAGAGAGGGAGGAGAGAGAGGGAGGAGAGAGAGGAGAGAGGAGAGAGAGAGGAGAGAGGAGAGAGAGGGAGGAGAGAGAGGAGAGAGAGAGGAGAGAGAGAGAGAGGAGAGAGAGAGGAGAGAGAGGGAGGAGAGAGGAGAGAGAGGAGAGAGAGAGAGGAAGGGGAGAGAGGAAGGGGAGAGAGAGGGAGGAGAGAGAGGGAGGAGAGAGAGGAGAGAGAGAGAGAGAGGAGAGAGAGAGGGGAGAGAGAGAGGGGAGAGAGGGAGGGAGAGGAGAGGGGAGAGAGAGGGAGAGAGAGGGGAGAGAGGGAGGGAGAGGAGAGGAGAGAGAGAGGGGAGAGAGGGGGAGAGAGGGAGGGGAGAGAGAGGGAGAGAGAGAGGGGAGAGAGAGGGGGAGAGAGGAAGGGAGAGAGGGAGGAGAGAGAGGGAGGAGAGAGAGAGAGAGGAGAGAGAGAGGGGAGAGAGAGAGGGAGAGGAGAGGGAGAGAGAGGGGAGAGAGAGGGGAGAGAGGGAGGGAGAGGAGAGGGAGAGAGAGGGGGAGAGGGAGAGAGGGGGGAGAGAGGAGGGAGAGGAAGGGGAGAGAGGGAGGGGAGAGAGAGGGAGGAGAGAGGGAGGGAGAGGAGAGGGGAGAGAGAGGGGAGAGAGGGGGAGAGAGGGAGGGAGAGAGAGGGGAGAGAGAGGGAGAGAGAGGGAGGGAGAGGAGAGGAGAGAGAGAGGGGAGAGAGGGGGGTGGAGGAGGGAGGGAGAGAGGGGAGAGAGAGAGGGAGAGAGGAGAGGGAGGAGAGAGGGGAGAGAGAGGAGGAGAGAGGGAGGGAGAGGAGAGGGAGAGAGGGGGAGAGAGAGAGGGAAGAGAGAGGAGAGAGAGAGGGAGAGAGAGGGAGAGAGGAGGAGAGAGAGGAGAGAGAGAGAGGAGAGAGAGAGGGGAGAGAGGAGGAGAGAGGAGAGAGAGGGAGGAGAGAGAGGAGAGAGAGAGAGGAAGGGGAGAGAGGAGAGAGAGGGAGGAAGGGGAGAGAGGGAGGGGAGAGGAAGAGGGAGGAGAGAGAGGGAGAGAGAGAGAGTGAGGAGAGAGAGGGGAGAGAGAGGAGGAGAGAGAGGGAGGAGAGAGAGGAGAGAGGAGAGAGAGGAGAGAGGAGAGAGGAGGAGAGAGAGAGGGAGGAGAGAGGAGAGAGAGAGAGAGGGAGAGGAGAGAGGAGGAGAGAGAGGGAGGGAGAGAGAGGGAGAGGAGAGAGGGGAGAGAGGGAGGAGAGAGAGGGAGGAGAGGAGAGGGGAGAGAGGGGGAGGAGAGGGAGGGGAGGGAGAGGAGAGGAGGAGAGAGAGGGGTGAGAGGGGGGGAGAGGGAGGGGAGAGAGAGGGGAGAGAGAGGGGGAGAGAGGGGAGAGAGGTGGTGAGAGAGGGGAGAGAGAGAGGGAGAGGGAGAGGGAGGAGGGGGAGAGAGAGGGGAGTGGAGGGAGGGAGAGGAGAGGAGAGAGAGAGGGGAGAGAGGGGGAGAGGAGAGGGAGGGGAGAGAGAGGGGAGAGAGAGGGAGGAGAGAGGGAGGGAGAGGAGAGGGGAGAGGGAGAGAGAGGGGAGAGAGGGGAGAGAGAGGGAGGGAGAGAGAGGAGAGAGAGAGGGGAGAGGGGGGAGGGGGAGAGGAGAGGGGAGAGAGGGGAGAGAGGGAGGGGAGAGAGAGGGGAGAGAGGGAGAGAGGGAGGAGAGGAGAGGGTGAGAGAGGGAGGAGGAGAGAGAGAGGAAGAGAGGGGAGGAGAGAGAGGGGAGAGAGAGGGGAGAGAGGAAGGGGAGAGAGGGAGGGAGGAGGGAGGGGAGAGAGAGGGAGGGGAGGGAGGGAGAGAGGAGGGGAGAGAGAGGGGAGAGAGAGGGGAGAGGAAGGGGAGAGAGGAGGGAGAGGAGGAGGGTGAGAAGGAGAGGAGAGGGAGAGGGAGGGGAGAGAGAGAGGAGAGAGGAGGGAGGGGAGAGAGAGGGAGGAGAGAGAGAGGGGAGAGAGAGGGGAGAGAGAGGGGGAGAGAGGAAGGGGAGAGAGGGAGGGGAGAGAGAGGGAGGAGAGAGAGAGGGGAGAGAGGGAGGGAGAGGAGAGGGGAGAGAGAGGGAGGGGAGAGGGGAGAGAGAGGGGAGAGAGAGAGAGGGAGGGGAGAGAGAGAGAGAGGGGGGGGGGCAAAGACGCACCAACTCTGAGTTTAATTGAGAAAACGGGGTTATGAATTGGAGATTAGTGTTGCTGACGAAGCCTTTTGGATGAAGAGGTGAAACATTGGACACTTCACCTACAGAGTACAGACGAGGACTCAAGAACCTTTGAAACATTGACTCTTTGAGAAACGAGGTCTAATGTTGGCTCAGAGCAGGAGGCCTCATCAGGAGGTCAGGGGTTCATGTGAGGACGAGCGTCAGACGGAGCTTCTGGAGTTGATGAAAGTGAAAGTGCGCCTCCATTGTTCTTCGTCTGGTCGGAGGAGGAGGCGCCAAACCGAGGCGCGAGAATCACACGCCTCCAGAGACGACTGGACAGGGAGGAGGCCCGCGGGAGTGAGGACCGGGGCTGTTTCCATGGCAACGTGTCCTCGTATACAGCGCCACTTACACATACTGTACACACACACACACACGCACACAAACACACACACACACACACACACGAAACGCGCTCGTTATGTCCGGACAAACTTTAAAAAGATATAAAGTACTGAATATCCTCTGATTTACACATTTCCTCCAGTTTGGCTTTACCCGGCCTCACATCGGCCTCATATCAGCCTCATATCGGCCACATATCGGCCACATATCGGCCTCATATCGGCCACATATCGGTCACATATCGGCCTCATATCGGCCACATATCGGCCACATATCGGCCACATATCGTTCACATATCGGCCACATATCGGCCATATATCGTTCACATATCAGGCTCATATCGGCCACATATCGGCCTCATATCGTTCACATATCGTTCACATATCGGCCTCATATCGTTCACATATCGTTCACATATCGGCCTCATATCGTTCACATATCGGCCATATATCGTTCACATATCGGCCTCATATCGGCCACATATCGTTCACATATCGGCCTCATATCGTTCACATATCGGCCATATATCGTTCACATATCGGCCTCATATCGGCCACATATCGTTCACATATCGGCCATATATCGGCCACATATCGGCCACATATCGTTCACATATCAGGCTCATATCGGCCTCATATCGGCCACATATCGGCCATATATCGTTCACATATCGGCCTCATATCGTTCACATATCGGCCACATATCGGCCACATATCGTTCACATATCAGGCTCATATCGGCCACATATCGGCCATATATCGTTCACATATCGGCCTCATATCGTTCACATATCGGCCACATATCGGCCACATATCGGCCACATATCGGCCATATATCGTTCACATATCGGCCTCATATCGTTCACATATCGGCCTCATATCGTTCACATATCAGGCTCATATCGGCCACATATCGTTCACATATCGACCTCATATCGTTCACATATCGTTCACATATCGGCCATATATCGTTCACATATCGGCCTCATATCGTTCACATATCGGCCACATATCGGCCACATACCGGCCACATACCGGCCTCATATCGGCCACATATCGTTCACATATCGGCCACATATCGGCCACATATCGGCCACATATCGGCCACATACCGGCCACATACCGGCCTCATATCGGCCACATATCGGCCACATATCGGCCACATATCGTTCACATATCGGCCTCATATCGGCCACATATCGGCCACATATCGTTCACATATCGGCCACATACCGGCCACATACCGGCCACATATCGGCCACATATCGTTCACATATCGGCCTCATATCGGCCACATATCGGCCACATATCGGCCACATATCGTTCACATATCGGCCACATATCGGCCACATATCGGCCACATACCGGCCACATATCGGCCACATATCGGCCACATACCGGCCACATATCGGCCACATATCGTTCACATATCGGCCTCATATCGGCCACATATCGTTCACATACCGGCCACATATCGGCCACATATCGGCCTCATATCGGCCTCATATCGGCCTCATATCGTTCACATATCGGCCTCATATCGGCCACATATCGTTCACATACCGGCCACATATCGGCCACATATCGGCCTCATATCGGCCTCATATCGTTCACATATCGGCCTCATATCGGCCACATATCGTTCACATATCGGCCACATATCGGCCACATATCGGCACGACGGCAGCTCTTTCCTTCTCGTCTCTCTAACGCTGCTCAGGTTTTCCAGGATTTGGCCGCGCCCTCGGCCACGCCCCCTCAGGTCACGCCCGCGTTGGCGTTGTGCAGCTGGTTCTTTATCGCGGGGCTGCAGAGTTCCTCTGATCCGCGGGCCATTACGGCGCCCATTGTCCCGCGAGCGTCTCCATTGTCCCGCGAGCGTCTTCATTGTCCCGCGAGCGTCTCCATTGTCCCGCGAGCGTCTCCATTGTGCGGCGCGGGACCGTATTAACCCGGGGCTGGATCGTCCCATTGTTTAAAAGCAAATCCAAATAGACCGAGTTTAGGGGGAAATATAAAAGTTTGTGGCCGCCATTTTGTTTAATTGTTGTTCTTTAAAGCAGAGAATATGCTAATCATATGCAAATGAGGAGCTTCAGGGATTAGAGCCGGTTTAATGAGGCTGTTTGGAGACAGCTCTGCAGAATCAGAAAGTACTGCATCATCACTAATGTACTATTACTGTTACTACTATAACTATATAACTATAACTATAACTATAACTATAACTATCTGTTTCCTGAACAAGCCGCTGCAGGTGAAGAGGGAAAAGTTAAATGCAGAAATATAAATGTGAGGAAAACGTTTTCTGTCATTTTAGGTTTTGATATAAGAATAAGGCGTTTTATTCATAACAATGTCATGATATTTTTACTGAATCGACATCATGGACAGAGGCAGGTTTAAAGTGATCGTCTGGAAGTCTAAATGTTTTCATAATCGTCCTCCTCGTCTTTCATCTTGACGTAACGTGAGTAATAACACAAATATATTATTTTCCCGGATCCCGCATCGACGAGACGAGCTTTTCCTGTGAACCAGCCTGGTCCAATCAGGAGGAGGGGGAGGAGCTTGTTTCTGCTCTCCTCATTTTGAATCTTACAGACCGTCACTTTAAATGCGTCGTTTCATTTTGTGACATATTAGTTCCAAAGATTTGCTGAGATGTTGAAACCATGGGGGTCATTTAACAAGGGAGGAGCTTAAAGCAAACATACGGCTCCTTTAACTCTCCTAACATGACACGTGTGGAGGTGAAGCAAACATACGGCTCCTTTAACTCTCCTAACATGACACGTGTGGAGGTGAAGCAAACATACGGCTCCTTTAACTCTCCTAACATGACACGTGTGGAGGTGAAGCAAACATACGGCTCCTTTAACTCTCCTAACATGACACGTGTGGAGGTGAAGCAAACATACGGCTCCTTTAACTCTAACATGACACGTGTGGAGGTGAAGCAAACATACGGCTCCTTTAACTCTAACATGACACGTGTGGAGGTGAAGCAAACATACGGCTCCTTTAACTCTAACATGACACGTGTGGAGGTGAAGCAAACATACGGCTCCTTTAACTCCCCTAACATGACACGTGTGGAGGTGAAGCAAACACACGGCTCTTTTAACTCTCCTAACATGACACGTGTGGAGGTGAAGCAAACATACGGCTCCTTTAACTCTCCTAACATGACACGTGTGGAGGTGAAGCAAACATACGGCTCCTTTAACTCTCCTAACATGACACGTGTGGAGGTGAAGCAAACATACGGCTCCTTTAACTCTCCTAACATGACACGTGTGGAGGTGAAGCAAACATACGGCTCCTTTAACTCTCCTAACATGACACGTGTGGAGGTGAAGCAAACATACGGCTCCTTTAACTCTCCTAACATGACACGCGTGGAGGTGAAGCAAACATACGGCTCCTTTAACTCTCCTAACATGACACGCGTGGAGGTAAAGCAAACATACGGCTCCTTTAACTCTCCTAACATGACGCGTGTGGAGGTGAAGCAAACATACGGCTCCTTTAACTCTCCTAACATGACACGTGTGGAGGTGCAGCAAACATACGGCTCCTTTAACTCTCCTAACATGACACGTGTGGAGGTGAAGCAAACATACGGCTCCTTTAACTCTCCTAACATGACACGTGTGGAGGTGAAGCAAACATACGGCTCCTTTAACTCACCTAACATGACACGTGTGGAGGTGAAGCAAACATACGGCTCCTTTAACTCTCCTAACATGACACGTGTGGAGGTGAAGCAAACATACGGCTCCTTTAACTCTCCTAACATGACACGTGTGGAGGTGAAGCAAACATACGGCTCCTTTAACTCACCTAACATGACACGTGTGGAGGTGAAGCAAACATACGGCTCTTTTAACTCTCCTAACATGACACGTGTGGAGGTGAAGCAAACATACGGCTCTTTTAACTCTCCTAACATGACACGTGTGGAGGTGAAGCAAACATACGGCTCTTTTAACTCTCCTAACATGACACGTGTGGAGGTGAAGCAAACATACGGCTCCTTTAACTCTCCTAACGTGACACGTGTGGAGGTGAAGCAAACACACGGCTCTTTTAACTCTCCTAACATGACACGTGTGGAGGTGAAGCAAACATACGGCTCCTTTAACTCTCCTAACATGACACGTGTGGAGGTGAAGCAAACACACGGCTCCTTTAACTCTCCTAACGTGACACGTGTGGAGGTGAAGCAAACACACGGCTCCTTTAACTCTCCTAACGTGACACGTGTGGAGGTGAAGCAAACATACGGCTCCTTTAACTCTCCTAACATGACACGTGTGGAGGTGAAGCAAACATACGGCTCCTTTAACTCACCTAACATGACACGTGTGGAGGTGAAGCAAACATACGGCTCCTTTAACTCTCCTAACATGACACGTGTGGAGGTGAAGCAAACATACGGCTCCTTTAACTCTCCTAACATGACACGTGTGGAGGTGAAGCAAACACACGGCTCCTTTAACTCTCCTAACGTGACACGTGTGGAGGTGAAGCAAACACACGGCTCCTTTAACTCTCCTAACGTGACACGTGTGGAGGTGAAGCAAACATACGGCTCCTTTAACTCTCCTAACATGACACGTGTGGAGGTGAAGCAAACATACGGCTCCTTTAACTCTCCTAACATGACACGTGTGGAGGTGAAGCAAACATACGGCTCCTTTAACTCACCTAACATGACACGTGTGGAGGTGAAGCAAACATACGGCTCCTTTAACTCTCCTAACATGACACGTGTGGAGGTGAAGCAAACATACGGCTCCTTTAACTCACCTAACATGACACGTGTGGAGGTGAAGCAAACATACGGCTCCTTTAACTCTCCTAACATGACACGTGTGGAGGTGAAGCAAACATACGGCTCCTTTAACTCTCCTAACATGACACGTGTGGAGGTGAAGCAAACATACGGCTCCTTTAACTCACCTAACGTGACACGTGTGGAGGTGAAGCAAACATACGGCTCCTTTAACTCTCCTAACGTGACACGTGTGGAGGTGAAGCAAACATACGGCTCCTTTAACTCTCCTAACATGACACGTGTGGAGGTGAAGCAAACATACGGCTCCTTTAACTCTCCTAACATGACACGTGTGGAGGTGAAGCAAACATACGGCTCCTTTAACTCTCCTAACATGACACGTGTGGAGGTGAAGCAAACATACGGCTCCTTTAACTCACCTAACATGACACGTGTGGAGGTGAAGCAAACATACGGCTCCTTTAACTCTCCTAACATGACACGTGTGGAGGTGAAGCAAACATACGGCTCCTTTAACTCTCCTAACATGACACGTGTGGAGGTGAAGCAAACATACGGCTCCTTTAACTCTCCTAACATGACACGTGTGGAGGTGAAGCAAACATACGGCTCCTTTAACTCTCCTAACATGACACGTGTGGAGGTGAAGCAAACATACGGCTCCTTTAACTCTCCTAACATGACACGTGTGGAGGTGAAGCAAACATAAGAGGTTAAAGTAGTGTTTGTGAACGTGAGACACGGCTTTAAAGGAAGAGAAAACATGTACAATAGGCAGGTTTGTGACCTTAGTGAAAGGAGCAGATAAAGTTCGTCCTTAAACCATTTGCGGCCTGGGGGCCGAATGTGGCCTCAGTTTTCTGATTGATTTGATGAGTTTAATATTTCCTCTCATGTTTTAGAGACAGAGCTGCCGTATCCACGTCCACACATGCGCCCCCTGCTGCCGACAGTGTGAACGACGTCCTCTTCACCGTAGACAGTGACATGATGAAGACAAATGAACCGAACTCTTCCTCGGCTCGGGGACAATGTCGGGATTATGTCCAGATTATATTCTCTTGTCTTTATTCAGCGCAGCCTCAGCTTTTCTCATTTTCTCTGCTTATGTAATCCGCCCGGCAACAGGATTACTGCAAATACTACAACTATACTGCAGCAGTATTACTGCAAATACTACAACTATACTGCAGAAGTATTACTGCAAATACTACAACTATACTGCAGAAGTATTACTGCAAATACTACAACTATACTGCAGCAGTATTACTGCAAATACTACAACTATACTGCAGACGTATTACTGCAAATACTACAACTATACTGCAGCAGGATTACTGCAAATACTACAACTATACTGCAAATACTACAACTATACTGCAGACGTATTACTGCAAATACTACAACTATACTGCAGCAGGATTACTGCAAATACTACAACTATACTGCAAATACTACAACTATACTGCAGAAGTATTACTGCAAATACTACAACTATACTGCAGAAGTATTACTGCAAATACTACAACTATACTGCAGCAGTATTACTGCAAATACTACAACTATACTGCAGAAGTATTACTGCAAATACTACAACTATACTGCAGGAGTATTACTGCAAATACTACAACTATACTGCAGAAGTATTACTGCAAACACAGGCCCTACAGGGTCAGTGCGGCCTCACGTTCAAATGTTTCTCGAGCTGTGGCTCTTGAAGAAGAACAGTTCTCACAGTGAAGCTAAAGCTCTAAAGTCAAAGTTGAGTATTTTTGTATAAACATTGTTCTCTGGATCAAGATCATTTTGCACATGTTGTGGTTTATACTCTGTATAATCAAACGTTTTAAATTGCAATAACCAGGATCTGTTCTTACTGTGTTGGTGGTTGAGGGTCCATCAGGTTCTGTCATATATCGATTTGTTGTCTTTCCCGTTCTTTCATTCTGGGTGAATATTCAGTCCTTATTGGTCCAGCTCTGTTAGATCCTCAACAGTGATCACTTCAGCTTCTTCTGGATGTCCCTTCAGCCTGATCATATGGCAAGCAACAATGTTCTTACTGTCTATTGTAATGCCAGTGCTGTCAGGGAACTGGAGAACCTGTTGTTCAAGCGTTGGTAATTGAAGCAGGATTGAGCAGATGTTCCTCTCCCCCACCACGGGCTGCTGCCTGTGCAGAAGAGCGTTTCATTTCAAGCCCTGACATCAACAGGTCCATGAATACTGCTCCAAGTCATCAGATCTTCTTCCCAGTTGATCGATTTCCTCCAGCAGTTCCTTTAGGCCTCTTTGATGAAGCCCAGAGCCTTCTTAGGTTCTTCAATGTCTTCAGCCAGTTTCGTATTAGCCATTGCAGGTATGCTAGCAGGTGTCTGCTGTTGGGCAGTTTAGGCCTCGTGTCCTCAGTTCATAAGGGATTACTTTAAATGAGGTAGATGCCGTTTTATTTCCTTCATATGGTTAAGATTGTGGCGCTAACTGACCCCACCACATCAGCGCAGCAGCCATCTTGGATCCAAGATGGCTGCTGCGCTTCAGTTTATGAAGTGTGTGATGTCAGCGGTTAAAGGGTGTATATGTAATTATTAACGCCATTTTAATCCACACATATTATACTTTAAACTGTTGTAAAAGGTTCGTCTTCAATTAGATTATTACAGTTTAGTTCTTTTATTAAGACAGAAGGTTTGTTTACCTGCTTCACCAGGAAACGCGTCAGAGGAAGATCACAGGAAGTGCAGCAGGTAAACAAACCTTCTGTCTCAATAAAAGAACTGAACAGTAATACGATATTTTAAAGCCACAGAAAAAATAATTCTTAAGAGTCAAACAAAGGAAACAGAACTGGGCCAAACAGGAAACAAAGCAAAAGGATGAGGATCAGTTTATCCTGTACGCTCACATTATGTCCCCACAGAAATAACGTTAGACCTAGATCTCTGTCTCCGCCTCGAACCCGGGCCTGTGAGGATTGACCTCTGACCTCTGACCTCTGACCTGAGGACGAAGGACGAACACGTTTGTGACTCACCGATGTCACTGTCCTTGTGGTTCTTGATGAGCTCGGCCAGTTCGAAGTTCCCCGCGATGATGGCCACCTGCGAGGACACAGAGGTCATTACTGAAGGTCGACGTTCTGGGCTCTTCAGAGGGAGCTCGTTTGAAAGACAACAACATAAAACATACTCAACAGGTGAACAAAGGCCGAGGACGTGGAATGGAGACTCGTTTTGAAGCTCTGACTGAGCTCCTTCCAAAGTCACTGTCACTAAATAACTTCACCAAACAGGACTGACCTCACAAACGGAGTGAGGACGACCTGCGGACACTTTATCCTCTTTACTCAGGCCTTACCCAAATCGAGACGTTTCTTACAGCCTATAGGCCAGCGCCTCATTTGAAAGCTCAGACCCTCACTTTGTTTCCCTTTGTCCTCCATGGAGACCTGGCTGTGTGAGCCCTGGTCTGGGATTGGAGGACTCGTTTCATGCTCGGTTCTGGTTGGCTGCTCGTCCCTTGTCCCGATTGGTGCGGTATCGGAACACCTGGAACACCTGGAACACCTGGAACACCTGGAAGACCTGGCCCAATCAACCTCCTGCTGCAGCCACGCCTATAAAAGGCCACACCTAAGAACATTCAGGGCTGCTGGTCTTTGTGCCCCGTGTACATTGAATTTCAAATAAGAACGTTTCCATGTTTTATATAATTGAGTTGGTAAAAAAAACATTAACAACGAATCAACACAATTTGACAGTGTTGGTCCAAGGAAAAAAAGGTTTTGCAAAAGGTTGTGGTAATTTTATTAAGTTGAGCCAATGAATTATTTCTTAAAGTGCACGAGTTTGTGAAACAAAGAGACAAATCTAATCTGTGGAATAAAGTCATTTTCAGATAAAACAATCCTCCCTAAAAAGTGTATCATTGGTTATTGTGATTCAAAAGTCAGAAAATCAGATAATGTGAGAAAACGGCTTCGACTCAAATAAACCTGAGCCAGG
>JAJBBP010000039.1:512500-545000 GCA_021464625.1 Proterorhinus semilunaris | reverse complement strand
GTAGCAGTAGTATTCGAGGTGTTCATAGTAGCAGTAGTATTCGAGGTATTCATAGTAGTAGTAGTATTCGAGGTGTTCGTAGTAGCAGTAGTATTCGAGGTGTTCGTAGTAGCAGTAGTATTCGAGGTGTTCGTAGTAGCAGTAGTATTCGAGGTGTTCATAGTAGCAGTAGTATTCGAGGTATTCGTAGTAGCAGTAGTATTCGAGGTGTTCGTAGTAGCAGTAGTATTCGAGGTATTCGTAGTAGCAGTAGTATTCGAGGTGTTCGTAGTAGCAGTAGTATTCGAGGTGTTCGTAGTAGCAGTAGTATTCGAGGTATTCGTAGTAGCAGTAGTATTCGAGGTATTCGTAGTAGCAGTAGTATTCGAGGTATTCGTAGTAGCAGTAGTATTCGAGGTGTTCGTAGTAGCAGTAGTATTCGAGGTGTTCGTAGTAGCAGTAGTATTCGAGGTGTTCGTAGTAGCAGTAGTATTCGAGGTGTTCGTAGTAGCAGTAGTATTCGAGGTGTTCGTAGTAGCAGTAGTATTCGAGGTATTCGTAGTAGCAGTAGTATTCGAGGTATTCGTAGTAGCAGTAGTATTCGAGGTATTCATAGTAGCAGTAGTATTCGAGGTATTCGTAGTAGCAGTAGTATTCGAGGTGTTCGTAGTAGCAGTAGTATTCGAGGTGTTCGTAGTAGCAGTAGTATTCGAGGTATTCGTAGTAGCAGTAGTATTCGAGGTATTCGTAGTAGCAGTAGTATTCGAGGTGTTCATAGTAGCAGTAGTATTCGAGGTATTCGTAGTAGCAGTAGTATTCGAGGTATTCGTAGTAGCAGTAGTATTCGAGGTATTCGTAGTAGCAGTAGTATTCGAGGTATTCGTAGTAGCAGTAGTATTCGAGGTATTCGTAGTAGCAGTAGTATTCGAGGTATTCGTAGTAGCAGTAGTATTCGAGGTATTCGTAGTAGCAGTAGTATTCGAGGTATTCATAGTAGCAGTAGTATTCGAGGTGTTCATAGTAGCAGTAGTATTCGAGGTGTTCGTAGTAGCAGTAGTATTCGAGGTATTCGTAGTAGCAGTAGTATTCGAGGTGTTCGTAGTAGCAGTAGTATTCGAGGTATTCGTAGTAGCAGTAGTATTCGAGGTGTTCGTAGTAGCAGTAGTATTCGAGGTATTCATAGTAGCAGTAGTATTCGAGGTGTTCGTAGTAGCAGTAGTATTCGAGGTGTTCGTAGTAGCAGTAGTATTCGAGGTGTTCGTAGTAGCAGTAGTATTCGAGGTATTCGTAGTAGCAGTAGTATTCGAGGTGTTCGTAGTAGCAGTAGTATTCGAGGTATTCGTAGTAGCAGTAGTATTCGAGGTGTTCGTAGTAGCAGTAGTATTCGAGGTGTTCATAGTAGCAGTAGTATTCGAGGTATTCATAGTAGCAGTAGTATTCGAGGTATTCGTAGTAGCAGTAGTATTCGAGGTATTCGTAGTAGCAGTAGTATTCGAGGTGTTCGTAGTAGCAGTAGTATTCAAGGTGTTCGTAGTAGCAGTAGTATTCGAGGTATTCGTAGTAGCAGTAGTATTCGAGGTATTCGTAGTAGCAGTAGTATTCGAGGTGTTCGTAGTAGCAGTAGTATTCGAGGTGTTCGTAGTAGCAGTAGTATTCGAGGTGTTCGTAGTAGTAGTAGTATTCGAGGTGTTCGTAGTAGCAGTAGTATTCGAGGTGTTCGTAGTAGCAGTAGTATTCGAGGTATTCGTAGTAGCAGTAGTATTCGAGGTGTTCGTAGTAGCAGTAGTATTCGAGGTGTTCATAGTAGCAGTAGTATTCGAGGTATTCGTAGTAGCAGTAGTATTCGAGGTATTCGTAGTAGCAGTAGTATTCGAGGTATTCATAGTAGCAGTAGTATCCGAGGTATTCGTAGTAGCAGTAGTATTCGAGGTGTTCGTAGTAGCAGTAGTATTCGAGGTGTTCGTAGTAGCAGTAGTATTCGAGGTATTCGTAGTAGCAGTAGTATTCGAGGTATTCGTAGTAGCAGTAGTATTCGAGGTGTTCATAGTAGCAGTAGTATTCGAGGTATTCGTAGTAGCAGTAGTATTCGAGGTATTCGTAGTAGCAGTAGTATTCGAGGTGTTCGTAGTAGCAGTAGTATTCGAGGTATTCGTAGTAGCAGTAGTATTCGAGGTGTTCATAGTAGCAGTAGTATTCGAGGTATTCGTAGTAGCAGTAGTATTCGAGGTATTCGTAGTAGCAGTAGTATTCGAGGTATTCATAGTAGCAGTAGTATTCGAGGTATTCGTAGTAGCAGTAGTATTCGAGGTGTTCGTAGTAGCAGTAGTATTCGAGGTGTTCGTAGTAGCAGTAGTATTCGAGGTATTCGTAGTAGCAGTAGTATTCGAGGTATTCGTAGTAGCAGTAGTATTCGAGGTATTCGTAGTAGCAGTAGTATTCGAGGTATTCATAGTAGCAGTAGTATTCGAGGTATTCGTAGTAGCAGTAGTATTCGAGGTATTCGTAGTAGCAGTAGTATTCGAGGTATTCATAGTAGCAGTAGTATTCGAGGTATTCATAGTAGCAGTAGTATTCGAGGTATTCGTAGTAGCAGTAGTATTCGAGGTGTTCGTAGTAGCAGTAGTATTCGAGGTATTCATAGTAGCAGTAGTATTCGAGGTATTCATAGTAGCAGTAGTATTCGAGGTGTTCGTAGTAGCAGTAGTATTCGAGGTGTTCGTAGTAGCAGTAGTATTCGAGGTGTTCGTAGTAGCAGTAGTATTCGAGGTATTCATAGTAGCAGTAGTATTCGAGGTGTTCGTAGTAGCAGTAGTATTCGAGGTGTTCATAGTAGCAGTAGTATTCGAGGTGTTCGTAGTAGCAGTAGTATTCGAGGTGTTCGTAGTAGCAGTAGTATTCGAGGTGTTCGTAGTAGCAGTAGTATTCGAGGTATTCGTAGTAGCAGTAGTATTCGAGGTGTTCGTAGTAGCAGTAGTATTCGAGGTATTCATAGTAGCAGTAGTATTCGAGGTGTTCGTAGTAGCAGTAGTATTCGAGGTGTTCATAGTAGCAGTAGTATTCGAGGTATTCATAGTAGCAGTAGTATTCGAGGTATTCATAGTAGCAGTAGTATTCGAGGTATTCATAGTAGCAGTAGTATTCGAGGTGTTCGTAGTAGCAGTAGTATTCGAGGTATTCGTAGTAGCAGTAGTATTCGAGGTATTCGTAGTAGCAGTAGTATTCGAGGTGTTCGTAGTAGCAGTAGTATTCGAGGTGTTCGTAGTAGCAGTAGTATTCGAGGTATTCGTAGTAGCAGTAGTATTCGAGGTGTTCGTAGTAGCAGTAGTATTCGAGGTATTCGTAGTAGCAGTAGTATTCGAGGTGTTCGTAGTAGCAGTAGTATTCGAGGTATTCATAGTAGCAGTAGTATTCGAGGTATTCATAGTAGCAGTAGTATTCGAGGTGTTCGTAGTAGCAGTAGTATTCGAGGTGTTCATAGTAGCAGTAGTATTCGAGGTATTCATAGTAGCAGTAGTATTCGAGGTATTCATAGTAGCAGTAGTATTCGAGGTGTTCGTAGTAGCAGTAGTATTCGAGGTGTTCATAGTAGCAGTAGTATTCGAGGTGTTCGTAGTAGCAGTAGTATTCGAGGTATTCGTAGTAGCAGTAGTATTCGAGGTATTCGTAGTAGCAGTAGTATTCGAGGTATTCGTAGTAGCAGTAGTATTCGAGGTGTTCATAGTAGCAGTAGTATTCGAGGTATTCGTAGTAGCAGTAGTATTCGAGGTGTTCGTAGTAGCAGTAGTATTCGAGGTGTTCGTAGTAGCAGTAGTATTCGAGGTATTCGTAGTAGCAGTAGTATTCGAGGTGTTCGTAGTAGCAGTAGTATTCGAGGTATTCATAGTAGCAGTAGTATTCGAGGTGTTCGTAGTAGCAGTAGTATTCGAGGTGTTCATAGTAGCAGTAGTATTCGAGGTATTCATAGTAGCAGTAGTATTCGAGGTATTCGTAGTAGCAGTAGTATTCGAGGTGTTCGTAGTAGCAGTAGTATTCGAGGTGTTCGTAGTAGCAGTAGTATTCGAGGTATTCGTAGTAGCAGTAGTATTCGAGGTATTCATAGTAGCAGTAGTATTCGAGGTGTTCGTAGTAGCAGTAGTATTCGAGGTGTTCATAGTAGCAGTAGTATTCGAGGTATTCGTAGTAGCAGTAGTATTCGAGGTATTCGTAGTAGCAGTAGTATTCGAGGTGTTCGTAGTAGCAGTAGTATTCGAGGTGTTCGTAGTAGCAGTAGTATTCGAGGTATTCGTAGTAGCAGTAGTATTCGAGGTATTCATAGTAGCAGTAGTATTCGAGGTGTTCATAGTAGCAGTAGTATTCGAGGTGTTCGTAGTAGCAGTAGTATTCGAGGTGTTCGTAGTAGCAGTAGTATTCGAGGTGTTCGTAGTAGCAGTAGTATTCGAGGTATTCGTAGTAGCAGTAGTATTCGAGGTATTCGTAGTAGCAGTAGTATTCGAGGTATTCATAGTAGCAGTAGTATTCGAGGTATTCGTAGTAGCAGTAGTATTCGAGGTGTTCGTAGTAGCAGTAGTATTCGAGGTGTTCGTAGTAGCAGTAGTATTCGAGGTATTCGTAGTAGCAGTAGTATTCGAGGTATTCGTAGTAGCAGTAGTATTCGAGGTGTTCATAGTAGCAGTAGTATTCGAGGTATTCGTAGTAGCAGTAGTATTCGAGGTATTCGTAGTAGCAGTAGTATTCGAGGTATTCGTAGTAGCAGTAGTATTCGAGGTGTTCGTAGTAGCAGTAGTATTCGAGGTATTCGTAGTAGCAGTAGTATTCGAGGTGTTCATAGTAGCAGTAGTATTCGAGGTATTCGTAGTAGCAGTAGTATTCGAGGTATTCGTAGTAGCAGTAGTATTCGAGGTATTCATAGTAGCAGTAGTATTCGAGGTATTCGTAGTAGCAGTAGTATTCGAGGTGTTCGTAGTAGCAGTAGTATTCGAGGTGTTCGTAGTAGCAGTAGTATTCGAGGTATTCGTAGTAGCAGTAGTATTCGAGGTATTCGTAGTAGCAGTAGTATTCGAGGTATTCGTAGTAGCAGTAGTATTCGAGGTATTCATAGTAGCAGTAGTATTCGAGGTATTCGTAGTAGCAGTAGTATTCGAGGTATTCGTAGTAGCAGTAGTATTCGAGGTGTTCGTAGTAGCAGTAGTATTCGAGGTATTCGTAGTAGCAGTAGTATTCGAGGTATTCATAGTAGCAGTAGTATTCGAGGTGTTCGTAGTAGCAGTAGTATTCGAGGTGTTCGTAGTAGCAGTAGTATTCGAGGTATTCATAGTAGCAGTAGTATTCGAGGTATTCATAGTAGCAGTAGTATTCGAGGTATTCATAGTAGCAGTAGTATTCGAGGTATTCGTAGTAGCAGTAGTATTCGAGGTGTTCGTAGTAGCAGTAGTATTCGAGGTATTCATAGTAGCAGTAGTATTCGAGGTGTTCGTAGTAGCAGTAGTATTCGAGGTGTTCGTAGTAGCAGTAGTATTCGAGGTATTCGTAGTAGCAGTAGTATTCGAGGTGTTCATAGTAGCAGTAGTATTCGAGGTATTCATAGTAGCAGTAGTATTCGAGGTATTCATAGTAGCAGTAGTATTCGAGGTATTCATAGTAGCAGTAGTATTCGAGGTGTTCGTAGTAGCAGTAGTATTCGAGGTATTCGTAGTAGCAGTAGTATTCGAGGTATTCGTAGTAGCAGTAGTATTCGAGGTATTCGTAGTAGCAGTAGTATTCGAGGTGTTCGTAGTAGCAGTAGTATTCGAGGTGTTCGTAGTAGCAGTAGTATTCGAGGTGTTCGTAGTAGCAGTAGTATTCGAGGTGTTCGTAATAGCAGTAGTATTCGAGGTATTCGTAGTAGCAGTAGTATTCGAGGTGTTCGTAGTAGCAGTAGTATTCGAGGTATTCGTAGTAGCAGTAGTATTCGAGGTGTTCGTAGTAGCAGTAGTATTCGAGGTATTCATAGTAGCAGTAGTATTCGAGGTGTTCGTAGTAGCAGTAGTATTCGAGGTGTTCATAGTAGCAGTAGTATTCGAGGTATTCATAGTAGCAGTAGTATTCGAGGTGTTCGTAGTAGCAGTAGTATTCGAGGTGTTCGTAGTAGCAGTAGTATTCGAGGTATTCGTAGTAGCAGTAGTATTCGAGGTGTTCGTAGTAGCAGTAGTATTCGAGGTATTCATAGTAGCAGTAGTATTCGAGGTGTTCGTAGTAGCAGTAGTATTCGAGGTGTTCATAGTAGCAGTAGTATTCGAGGTATTCATAGTAGCAGTAGTATTCGAGGTATTCGTAGTAGCAGTAGTATTCGAGGTATTCGTAGTAGCAGTAGTATTCGAGGTGTTCGTAGTAGCAGTAGTATTCAAGGTGTTCGTAGTAGCAGTAGTATTCGAGGTATTCGTAGTAGCAGTAGTATTCGAGGTATTCGTAGTAGCAGTAGTATTCGAGGTGTTCGTAGTAGCAGTAGTATTCGAGGTGTTCGTAGTAGTAGTAGTATTCGAGGTGTTCGTAGTAGCAGTAGTATTCGAGGTGTTCGTAGTAGCAGTAGTATTCGAGGTATTCGTAGTAGCAGTAGTATTCGAGGTGTTCGTAGTAGCAGTAGTATTCGAGGTGTTCATAGTAGCAGTAGTATTCGAGGTATTCGTAGTAGCAGTAGTATTCGAGGTATTCGTAGTAGCAGTAGTATTCGAGGTATTCATAGTAGCAGTAGTATCCGAGGTATTCGTAGTAGCAGTAGTATTCGAGGTGTTCGTAGTAGCAGTAGTATTCGAGGTGTTCGTAGTAGCAGTAGTATTCGAGGTATTCGTAGTAGCAGTAGTATTCGAGGTGTTCATAGTAGCAGTAGTATTCGAGGTATTCGTAGTAGCAGTAGTATTCGAGGTATTCGTAGTAGCAGTAGTATTCGAGGTGTTCGTAGTAGCAGTAGTATTCGAGGTATTCGTAGTAGCAGTAGTATTCGAGGTGTTCATAGTAGCAGTAGTATTCGAGGTATTCGTAGTAGCAGTAGTATTCGAGGTATTCGTAGTAGCAGTAGTATTCGAGGTATTCATAGTAGCAGTAGTATTCGAGGTATTCGTAGTAGCAGTAGTATTCGAGGTATTCATAGTAGCAGTAGTATTCGAGGTATTCGTAGTAGCAGTAGTATTCGAGGTATTCGTAGTAGCAGTAGTATTCGAGGTGTTCGTAGTAGCAGTAGTATTCGAGGTGTTCGTAGTAGCAGTAGTATTCGAGGTATTCGTAGTAGCAGTAGTATTCGAGGTATTCGTAGTAGCAGTAGTATTCGAGGTATTCGTAGTAGCAGTAGTATTCGAGGTATTCATAGTAGCAGTAGTATTCGAGGTATTCGTAGTAGCAGTAGTATTCGAGGTATTCGTAGTAGCAGTAGTATTCGAGGTGTTCGTAGTAGCAGTAGTATTCGAGGTATTCGTAGTAGCAGTAGTATTCGAGGTATTCATAGTAGCAGTAGTATTCGAGGTGTTCGTAGTAGCAGTAGTATTCGAGGTGTTCGTAGTAGCAGTAGTATTCGAGGTATTCATAGTAGCAGTAGTATTCGAGGTATTCATAGTAGCAGTAGTATTCGAGGTATTCATAGTAGCAGTAGTATTCGAGGTATTCGTAGTAGCAGTAGTATTCGAGGTGTTCGTAGTAGCAGTAGTATTCGAGGTATTCATAGTAGCAGTAGTATTCGAGGTGTTCGTAGTAGCAGTAGTATTCGAGGTGTTCGTAGTAGCAGTAGTATTCGAGGTATTCATAGTAGCAGTAGTATTCGAGGTGTTCGTAGTAGCAGTAGTATTCGAGGTGTTCATAGTAGCAGTAGTATTCGAGGTATTCATAGTAGCAGTAGTATTCGAGGTATTCGTAGTAGCAGTAGTATTCGAGGTGTTCATAGTAGCAGTAGTATTCGAGGTGTTCGTAGTAGCAGTAGTATTCGAGGTGTTCGTAGTAGCAGTAGTATTCGAGGTATTCATAGTAGCAGTAGTATTCGAGGTATTCATAGTAGCAGTAGTATTCGAGGTGTTCGTAGTAGCAGTAGTATTCGAGGTGTTCGTAGTAGCAGTAGTATTCGAGGTATTCGTAGTAGCAGTAGTATTCGAGGTGTTCGTAGTAGCAGTAGTATTCGAGGTATTCGTAGTAGCAGTAGTATTCGAGGTGTTCGTAGTAGCAGTAGTATTCGAGGTATTCATAGTAGCAGTAGTATTCGAGGTGTTCGTAGTAGCAGTAGTATTCGAGGTGTTCATAGTAGCAGTAGTATTCGAGGTATTCATAGTAGCAGTAGTATTCGAGGTATTCGTAGTAGCAGTAGTATTCGAGGTGTTCGTAGTAGCAGTAGTATTCGAGGTGTTCGTAGTAGCAGTAGTATTCGAGGTGTTCATAGTAGCAGTAGTATTCGAGGTGTTCGTAGTAGCAGTAGTATTCGAGGTGTTCGTAGTAGCAGTAGTATTCGAGGTATTCGTAGTAGCAGTAGTATTCGAGGTGTTCGTAGTAGCAGTAGTATTCGAGGTATTCGTAGTAGCAGTAGTATTCGAGGTATTCATAGTAGCAGTAGTATTCGAGGTGTTCGTAGTAGCAGTAGTATTCGAGGTGTTCGTAGTAGCAGTAGTATTCGAGGTATTCGTAGTAGCAGTAGTATTCGAGGTATTCGTAGTAGCAGTAGTATTCGAGGTATTCATAGTAGCAGTAGTATTCGAGGTGTTCGTAGTAGCAGTAGTATTCGAGGTATTCGTAGTAGCAGTAGTATTCGAGGTATTCGTAGTAGCAGTAGTATTCGAGGTATTCGTAGTAGCAGTAGTATTCGAGGTGTTCGTAGTAGCAGTAGTATTCGAGGTGTTCATAGTAGCAGTAGTATTCGAGGTATTCGTAGTAGCAGTAGTATTCGAGGTATTCGTAGTAGCAGTAGTATTCGAGGTATTCATAGTAGCAGTAGTATTCGAGGTATTCGTAGTAGCAGTAGTATTCGAGGTGTTCGTAGTAGCAGTAGTATTCGAGGTGTTCGTAGTAGCAGTAGTATTCGAGGTATTCGTAGTAGCAGTAGTATTCGAGGTGTTCGTAGTAGCAGTAGTATTCGAGGTGTTCGTAGTAGCAGTAGTATTCGAGGTATTCGTAGTAGCAGTAGTATTCGAGGTATTCGTAGTAGCAGTAGTATTCGAGGTATTCGTAGTAGCAGTAGTATTCGAGGTATTCATAGTAGCAGTAGTATTCGAGGTATTCGTAGTAGCAGTAGTATTCGAGGTATTCGTAGTAGCAGTAGTATTCGAGGTATTCGTAGTAGCAGTAGTACTCGAGGTATTCGTAGTAGCAGTAGTATTCGAGGTATTCATAGTAGCAGTAGTATTCGAGGTGTTCGTAGTAGCAGTAGTATTCGAGGTATTCATAGTAGCAGTAGTATTCGAGGTATTCATAGTAGCAGTAGTATTCGAGGTATTCGTAGTAGCAGTAGTATTCGAGGTATTCGTAGTAGCAGTAGTATTCGAGGTATTCATAGTAGCAGTAGTATTCGAGGTATTCGTAGTAGCAGTAGTATTCGAGGTATTCGTAGTAGCAGTAGTATTCGAGGTATTCGTAGTAGCAGTAGTATTCGAGGTATTCGTAGTAGCAGTAGTATTCGAGGTATTCGTAGTAGCAGTAGTATTCGAGGTATTCGTAGTAGCAGTAGTATTCGAGGTATTCGTAGTAGCAGTAGTACTCGAGGTATTCGTAGTAGCAGTAGTATTCGAGGTATTCGTAGTAGCAGTAGTATTCGAGGTATTCGTAGTAGCAGTAGTATTCGAGGTATTCATAGTAGCAGTAGTATTCGAGGTATTCATAGTAGCAGTAGTATTCGAGGTATTCATAGTAGCAGTAGTATTCGAGGTATTCGTAGTAGCAGTAGTATTCGAGGTATTCGTAGTAGCAGTAGTATTCGAGGTATTCATAGTAGCAGTAGTATTCGAGGTATTCGTAGTAGCAGTAGTATTCGAGGTATTCGTAGTAGCAGTAGTATTCGAGGTATTCATAGTAGCAGTAGTATTCGAGGTATTCGTAGTAGCAGTAGTATTCGAGGTATTCGTAGTAGCAGTAGTATTCGAGGTATTCGTAGTAGCAGTAGTATTCGAGGTATTCGTAGTAGCAGTAGTATTCGAGGTATTCGTAGTAGCAGTAGTATTCGAGGTATTCGTAGTAGCAGTAGTATTCGAGGTGTTCGTAGTAGCAGTAGTATTCGAGGTATTCGTAGTAGCAGTAGTATTCGAGGTATTCGTAGTAGCAGTAGTATTCGAGGTATTCGTAGTAGCAGTAGTATTCGAGGTATTCGTAGTAGCAGTAGTATTCGAGGTGTTCATAGTAGCAGTAGTATTCGAGGTATTCGTAGTAGCAGTAGTATTCGAGGTATTCGTAGTAGCAGTAGTATTCGAGGTATTCGTAGTAGCAGTAGTATTCGAGGTATTCGTAGTAGCAGTAGTACTCGAGGTATTCGTAGTAGCAGTAGTATTCGAGGTATTCGTAGTAGCAGTAGTATTCGAGGTATTCGTAGTAGCAGTAGTATTCGAGGTATTCATAGTAGCAGTAGTATTCGAGGTATTCATAGTAGCAGTAGTATTCGAGGTATTCATAGTAGCAGTAGTATTCGAGGTATTCGTAGTAGCAGTAGTATTCGAGGTATTCGTAGTAGCAGTAGTATTCGAGGTATTCATAGTAGCAGTAGTATTCGAGGTATTCGTAGTAGCAGTAGTATTCGAGGTATTCGTAGTAGCAGTAGTATTCGAGGTATTCATAGTAGCAGTAGTATTCGAGGTATTCGTAGTAGCAGTAGTATTCGAGGTATTCGTAGTAGCAGTAGTATTCGAGGTATTCGTAGTAGCAGTAGTATTCGAGGTATTCGTAGTAGCAGTAGTATTCGAGGTATTCGTAGTAGCAGTAGTATTCGAGGTATTCGTAGTAGCAGTAGTATTCGAGGTGTTCGTAGTAGCAGTAGTATTCGAGGTATTCGTAGTAGCAGTAGTATTCGAGGTATTCGTAGTAGCAGTAGTATTCGAGGTATTCGTAGTAGCAGTAGTATTCAGGGTGTAACAAGGACACGAGACACCTGTATTTTCCCCACCGCTGAGTGGATTAGTGTGTGTGTAAACATGAGCCTATGTTAGCTCGCGTTAGCCTATGTTAGCTCGCGTTAGCCTATGTTAGCTCGCGTTAGCCTATGTTAACCCGTGTTAGCCTACGTTAGCTCGTGTTAGCCTATGTTAGCTCGCGTTAGCCTATGTTAGCCCGTGTTAGCCTACGTTAGCTCACGTTAGCCTGCAGCGCTAAGCCTTCAAAGCCCAGAGTCTGTGTGCGTCCCGGTCCCGCCCACTCGCTCTAATGAGGCGCTCGCCGTCGACCTCCAGCGCCGACGGCTCCGAGGCGTGAAACCCGACACGCTAATGAAGCGCATTACGGCGTCGAAGAGCGCGAAGAGCAGAGAGGACGAGAGGACAGCGGCAGAAAACATGTGCTCCTTCATTTATATAAAGACCGAATATCATTTACAAAGGAGGCTCAGAGGACGGAACGAAGTGTCAAAAACTATTATTTCAGCCCTTCACGAGTCCATGACCTCGGCTGAAGGTCAGAGGTCCAGAGCCTCTGCTGAAGGTCAGAGGTCCAGAGCCTCTGCTGAAGGTCAGAGGTCCAGAGCCTCGGCTGAAGGTCAGAGGTCCAGAGCCTCGGCTGAAGGTCAGAGGTCCAGAGCTTCGGCTGAAAGTCAGAGGATGGAGACGTGCAGAGGTCCAGAGCCTCTGCTGAAGGTCAGAGGTCCAAAGCCTCGGCTGAAGGTCAGAGGATGGAGACGTGCAGAGGTCCAGAGCCTCTGCTGAAGGTCAGCGGTCCAGAGCCTCTGCTGAAGGTCAGAGGTCCAGAGCCTCTGCTGAAGGTCAGAGGATGGAGATGTGCAGAGGTCCAGAGCTGATGTTTGTTTGTGTCACAGAGGACGAGTCGCTCGTGAAGGCGTCTCAGCCGTAATCGGCCCGAGTGCTTCACAGAGGGAGAAGTGGATAATGAGGCCTAAGTGTCGAGCTGAGCACGAGCTGAGAGGTTCAGTCGCTCCATAAACACCAGACTCGGTTCATGAGGACGTTTTAACGAGGAAACTGCCACAGTCACATGATCGAGAGCAGCTCCTGAATCCAACTCCCCGGGACAGTCGACGGAATGCTCCAAAATGATCCAATATGTTTCATACACTTCATTAAAAAACAGATTTGCATTTTTCTCACTGTCTGACATGAAACCAGGATGAACTTATTTTTATTTGCTAAATTCCATAAGAATGAGAGATAGAATGTTCTACACGGTTTCATTTGACTTTTTACACAACTAAAAGTTTAAACATGAATATTTGCAGCATTGCCTTTAAACTGTAGAACTCGGGTCAAACGTTTTCTTCCAAACAGAACTGGTGGAACTGAGACACATTTGCCGCCTTGCTTGCCTATGCCTTCTCAGCTCTGCCCAGACATTTAAACTGGACTGAGATCAGGACTTTGTGACCAGTTTGGCTTTGGGTCATTGTCCATTTGGAAGAACCATCTGTCCAAGCTTTGACTTCCTGGTTCTTGAGATGTTGCTCCAATATTTCCACATTGAGTTCTTTCTTCATGATGTCATCTATTTAGTGAAGTGCACCAGCCCCTCCCACAGCAAAACAGCCCCACAGCATGATGCTGCCCCCCTCACAGTTGGGATGGTGTTCTCAGGCTTTTTCCTCCAAACAGACACAGGAAATGTCTCCAAACATTAAAGTCTTTCTCCTTGTGTTTCTTCTGGAGTCAGAGCTTCTTCCTGGCAGAGTTCCCTCTCAGCCCATGTCAGTGCAGGACTTGTTTCACTCTGGATAATGACAAACTCTGACCAGGTTCAGCATCTTCTCCAGGTCTTTTGCATTTGTTCTTGGGTTGATCTTCACATTTCAGACACAGAACCTTCTTTCTGATCTTCTGATGACTGGACATTTCCATCATTGTTTTAACCAATGAACCTGAACCTTCAAGTGTCTGGAAATCACACCCAAGGATGAACCAGAGTTGAGCTTCAGAGGACATGACATCTGGGCTTTAACAAACTGTTTAAAGGTTTAGGAATCTTAGTGTATGTGAACTTCTGACTTTGTAGAAAGTAACAAAACAATTTAAAAAAATGGTTAACTCTCATTTCTCTGGCATTCCAATTGACCTTTAAAACATCTAAATAAGTCTGTGCCATCGGCCTCTTCGACACAAAAATCTCCTGGTTTTGGAGTCCAAACTCCAAAACCAGGAGCAGTTTCTGCCTGAGAAACATCTGTAAACCTGAGGGTTCTAAAGACCTGAGACGGTTCCTAAGACGGTTCCTGAGACGGTTCCTGAGTCGGTACCTGAGAAGGTTCCTGAGACGGTTCCTGAGACGGTTCCTGAGACGGTTCCTGAGATTGACCAACGTAAAGACTGTGATTTGGATGAAAGGAGCAGAATGTGAGTCTGAAACTCGTTACCTGCAGTTTCAGAGTCAGAGCTGTGTAGGAGGCGCCCAAGATAGAAACGGCACAGACTCAGGAATCAGGAGAGTTTCAACTGTTCAACTGCTCTGAGCGAGAACCAGAGGAGAACAGGAGGAGAACAGGAGGAGAACCAGAGGAGAACAGGAGGAGAACAGGAGGAGAACAGAGGAGAACCAGAGGAGAACAGGAGGAGAACCAGAGGAGAACAGGAGGAGAACCAGAGGAGAACAGGAGGAGAACAGGAGGAGAACCAGAGAACAGGAGGAGAACAGAGGAGAACCAGAGGAGAACAGGAGGAGAACCAGAGGAGAACAGAGGAGAACAGAGGAGAACAGGAGGAGAACCAGAGAACAGGAGGAGAACAGAGGAGAACCAGAGGAGAACAGGAGGAGAACCAGAGGAGAACAGGAGGAGAACAGGAGGAGAACAGAGGAGAACAGAGGAGAACCAGAGGAGAACAGAGGAGAACAGAGGAGAACAGGAGGAGAACCAGAGAACAGGAGGAGAACAGGAGGAGAACCAGAGAACAGGAGGAGAACAGGAGGAGAACCAGAGGAGAACAGGAGGAGAACCAGAGGAGAACAGGAGGAGAACAGGAGGAGAACAGAGGAGAACAGAGGAGAACCAGAGGAGAACAGAGGAGAACAGAGGAGAACAGGAGGAGAACCAGAGGAGAACAGAGGAGAACAGAGAAGAGACAGAGTTCTCGTACGTTCACGGATCGTTTCTCGTGGCAACAGTCGAGATGCAGATTATAAATATCTCGTTATGATCTGAGCAACAGGAACGATCAGAGAAACCGTCTCCAGGAGAAACTGGAGAAATGTGTTCGAGCGTCAAAATACGTTTCTACAGCGGCAGGTTTCAGCTTAAACCGTCACTGACTCTGTTTAAGGCGTCGCCGACGGTCAGTGAACGAGAACCCCTCAGATTATAAACCCCTCAGATTATAAACCTCTCAGATTATAAACCCCTCAGATTATAAACCTCTCAGATTTTAAACCTCTCAGATTATAAAACTCTCAGATTTTAAACCTCTCAGATTATAAACTCTCAGATTATAAACCCCTCAGATTATAAACCCTTCAGACAATTAACAATATCTCAGTATTTGTGGGGATTTTGAAAATGATCATGAGGTGATATTTTGGAAAAACATCAGAAATATGTACAATTGTGCTGCAAACATCTACATCGCGTTGTCGATACCACAAAAGCGCAAAAAGTTATTTTTTTTAAAGGTTTCAATTTTTTTCTGTATTTATTTTCACTGTTTTTTTTATTATTGAAAAAACATGTCTTTATCTTTTTACAAGTTGCCCTATTTATTTTTATTTTTTCAATTTTCTCCTAATATTATTATGTATATTTTTTCCAAAAACTACAATCGTCAAAACAAACTTTCACTTCCAGTTAAGGGCGTGTGAGCAAATGTTCGGCGCCGTGAAGAACTCACTTTGAGGAGTTCAGTGATGATCAGGGGCTTCTGAGATATGAAGCAAAACCCATAAAACTGCTTCAGCAGAAGAAGAAGAAACAGCCAAAGTGAAAACTTACGTGAATAAGAAATAGTTTTGTTTTTGACGAGAACTTGAGACGAGATGCTGCAGGTGAAACGGATAAAACTGAAATGTAGAGACGTCGATGAAGCTTCTGCTAAAGTTGTTTTATGTTTTGATATAAAAATAAGAGGATATTTTCAGGAACAAAATCTAAATAATGGAGTCAAGTTTAATTTTTCAGATATTTGTTCCAAAGATAAATCTGTGTTATTTTCAAAATAGAAGCCTTAAATTTGAAACATTTTCAAAGTAAAAGCCTCACTAAGGTTTAGGAGTGCCGACATGTTGGAGATACTCTACGTCCTGGATGAAAAGAATAAAGACAGAGTTAAACTCACGCTGACGTTTCCACCTGCGGCGCCTCGTCTTAAAATCACAAACAGGACAAGAAACATCTGATATAGTTAGAAATGTCATAAATAAGAAATCCTTGGACTGTGACGAGGTAGATGTGAGTATTGTTATCCCATAGTTTTAATTTGTCTTTCAGAACTGGTACATTTCCAGATTTAATGAAAATGGCTAAAGTTATTCCCATCTATAAAAACAAAACTCAATTCTCTAATTACAGACCTATCTCAATACTCCTCAATTCTCAAAAAATATTTATAGATAAATACAACATTTTAAATGACGGTCAATATGTCTTTCGTAAAAGCAGATCTCCCGCTCTCGCGTTAATGGAACTCATAGAGGAAATCACAAATAATATTGACAAGGAAAAGTATTCAACAGGTATTTTCATCGATCTTAAAAAGGCTTTCGACACTATGGATCACAATATACTGAACAAACTACACAAATATGGGATAAGAGGTATTGCTTTCAACTGGATTGAATCCTACTTCACAAACCGTAAACAGTATGTTCAAATGGGGCAGTGCAGATCCATGTGTGATACCCTAGTGTGTGGTGTCCCCCAGGGATCGGTGCTGGGACCTAAACTATTTTTATTATATATCAATGATTTGTACTTAGTTTCCAAGAAGCTTAAACTGGTCCTTTCAGTCCTAATGAATAAATCTAAATATATTATTAACAACAAAGCTCTATATACGACATACTGCTCACGTATCCTTCCCTATTTAACATATTGTGTCGAGATCTGGGGAAATGTGTTTAAAAGTCATCTTGACCCATTGTTTAAAGTTCAGAAAGAGGCAATAAGAATATTCCATTTATCTGGACACCGTGAACACACACATCCGTTATTCTTTAAATCAAAAACAATGACATTTGAGGACCTTACTGAGTTTAAGATCATGTTCAAAGCCTCACTAAAGTCGCTTCCTGAAAGTTTACAAAATATGTTCTGCAAATGAGAAGTCAAATACAACTTGAGTTTTGATGAGTTTTGATAAACAGAACTCCAGAACAACCATGAAAAGCCTCTGTCCCGCGAGACGAGGTGAAATATGGCAAAACTAGATGTATCAAACTTTGTAAAAACCTGGCCCATTTTAAAAAGGTTTATAAAGAATCCATATTCCTAATATAACGAACAAAAATCGTGAGTGTTGTTCATTCTTTTGTGGTTGTTTCTTTATTTTGCTGTTTTTTAAATTTTTATTATTGTTCTTTATTACTTTATTATTTACCCTATGTTCCGTTGTTTATGATTTCTTGGGGTGGGCGCTCATAAGCCCCCGTTGAGCAGATAAACTCCTCAGATAAATAAATAAATAAACTAAATGTCAGAAAAGTCCATTTGTTGGAATATTGCAAACCCTGTAATCCCAGCCTTTCCTCATATCCTCCCTATTCCAGCTCCTCGTGACCTTTCCTCCTTTTCCCACGCGTCGCCATAGAAACAAACCCGGGCGAGCGAGAGCCTCTGACGGCGAGCGTTACCTGGAAGGGCGTCTGGCTGTTGTGGTTCTTCACGTCTTTCCCGGCGCCGCGGACCAGCAGCACTCGCGCACAGTTGTCCTGGAGGAGAGAGGGAGGTTAGAGAGACGATCACGCGTGTTCTTAAGGCCACGCCTTCCTGAGCGGCGAGCGGCATTACCCAAATCGAGAAGGTCGTTGAAAACAGCGTCAAAACAGCGACAAAAATGAGATGTAAACACGGCAACAGAGTGATGAAAAAAGAGCGACAAAAACACATAGAAAATGCCACAAAAATCAGTTTGGTCTTAGCTTTCAAATGAGGCGTTACACTCGACAATAGGCTCCTCTTTTTTAGATTTGGGTAAAGTTGAACTGGAGGAAATGGGATCTCAGCCCGACAGCGGAGCCACAAGTGAAGCTTCGGCTCTAAAGTTAAAGCCTCTTTAGTTATCAGTCACCTTGAGTCTCTCTCTCTAAAATAAAAAAATCAGGTTAGAAATCTAGGAGTAATCATGGACTCAGACCTGAACTTAAACAGCCACATCAAAGCAATGACATCATCAGCTTTTTACCATCTGAAAAACATTAAGATCAGAGGAATAGTGTCAAAACCAGACTTGGAGACACTCATCCATGCATTTGTCTCCAGCAGGTTAGACGACTGTAACGGCTGCTCACTGGCCTTTCTAAACGAGCTGTTAGAGCTGCAGAACATCCAGAACGCTGCTGCTCGAGTCCTGACAAGAACCAGGAAATATGACCATATTAGTCCAGTGCTCCGGTCTCTGCACTGGCTTCCTGTCACTCAGAGAATAGAATTTAAAACAGCTCTGCTCGTGTACAAGTCTTTTCATGGTTTAGCACCAAAGTACATCTCTGACATGTTAGAGCCGTATGAACCATCTCGGGCCCTGAGAACTTCAGGGAGGGGTCTCCTGGTGGTTCCCAGAGTCAGGACTAAACACGCTGAGGCTAAAGCTAAAATCTGGAACAGTCTTCATGAGGATGTGAGACAGGCCTCAACTCTGACAATGTTCAAATCCAGGCTGAAAACAGCTCTTTTTACCCGAGCAGATGAAAACTGAAAGTATTTTATCTGCACTCTGGCCTTTTACTGTCATTGATAAATTTTTATGTTGATGTTTTAATGATTGATTTGATCTGTTTTCTTGTAATTTTATGCAACTGTGAAGCACTTTGAATTGCCTTGTGTATGAATTGTGCTCTACAAATAAACTTGCCTTGCCTTTTTATTACTGTAGCTCTGATTCACAAACAGGTTTTTCGAACATCTTGAGGTGAACACTGACGGGTTTTGGATTCATGTTATGAGTTCTATTTCCGTCGGAGCAGAGGCCGATACGACTCTACGGGAGAGAAACAGTTTTCAAAGTAAAAGTCCAAATGTTTCAGTGATCAGTATCTGACAGTGACTGGATTCACATTATTCTTTTTCTCCTGACCAACATCACACTCATGTTTCTGGAGATCGTCTCCACTTTCTGAGGAAATAATGAGACCACAGAACATCTGAGCTGAAGAGACGACTCTGAACTCTGGGACGGTTTTTGTTTCATGAGAATTGAGCAACTAAGACTAGAAATCTGCATTTTAAGCGTTACCATGGTTAAACTATTCATGCCTTTCAGTCATGTGACCTATGTTGTTATGGCGGCCATTTTGAATACTGAAGTAGAATCATGCAGTACTACAACATGTACCAATATCTCTACTCAGGATATAAAAGAAAGACGACTGGGTGACGGTGGCATTTTCATGTCCTCGTAATCATTGCTGAAGAAAATAACAGTAAAAACACGGCCCCAGAGACGCACGTTTATGTGAAGAAACCAGTGAGTCAGTGTGTAAGCTGCTCAAGACGTTAGCATGCTACCGGTTAGCATTTAGCTTCAACAGCTCAGCTCCGACCTCTCCAAGAGAAACTCCTGAACCACAAACATCTAGCCTTGGATACAACATGAGACAGAGGTCAGAGCTGAGCTGTTCATACATGTGGGCCACACATGTGTTTATCGTGTTGAAGCCATTGACAGTTGGTCGATGACAGTTGCTAACCGGTAGCATGCTAAAATCTTGAGCGGCTGACTCAGACTGAGACTCTGTCGACATGACAAACTGTAAACATACCAGGGAAAGGTTTTCTGTTTTCCCTCTTTGGTGGGTTAATTTAGTCTTCAGAGTGAAGCAGATCTTTAGTAAATCCTGCTGTAGCTCCACAGACAGAGCTGCTACATAAACGTGTTTTTACTGTTATTTTCTTCAGCAATGATTGCGAGTTCATAAAAATGCCTCTGCCACTCAGTCGTCTTTCATTTTCATGCTGACTAGAGATATTGGTACATGTTGTAGTACTGCATAATGCTACTGCGGTATTCAAAATGGCCGCCATAGGTCACATGACTGAAAGGCAAGAATAGTTTAACCATGGTAACGCTTAATGCTACTGCAATATTCAAAATGGTGGCCGGAACTATGCGTGATGTCATTGGAAACGCATGTATTGGCTCTTGAGGAGGTTGTGACGTCACGTGAACGCCGGCTATAGAAGGGGGCGTGGCTTCTATATTCTTTGAAGAAACAGTTTCTCTCTCTTTAGCCATTTCCTGGTGGAATATGAACATGTTTATATAGTCTAGTCTAAATCGGGTCCATATGGATGTTTATTCACAGCAGATTGTTCAGTAGAAGTGAAAGAACAGCAGTCGTAGCTAGCATGAAGCATCACTTTAGCATTCTCCATTATTTATGTACAGTATCTATGGGCTGTTGAACCACTTTGCTCCTCCCCATGTCTTTGTCTTTATTCAGTAGAAAATATATCAATAATTCTGCATTTGTTAAAGTCGTTTTTGAATAATTGGAGAAAGTTACGATTTTTCTCTGCTTTGTTTTCCCCCTAACTGTTTCAAACATGACCTTATATGGGCGGTTCCAGAGATACCGTCTGTATCTATGGCAGACGTGGGGATTGTGATCGTTTCCACCATGTGATGCTTCAGAGCTTCAGAGCTTCAGAGCCGCGTGTTTATCTGCTCACAGGGTTTATTTCTGCAGGAAAATGCAGTGCAAGTCGGACCCGCTCATGCTACATGCTACATGCTAACGCTAGCTACGACTGCTATCGCCTTTACTGAACAATCTGCTGAAAAAACATCCATATGGACCCGATTTAGACTCGGCTTCATTTGTATGTGATAAATAAGTTCATTTTCTGCCTGGAAGTTAAATCATTGTCCGGGTCAGTTTACATTTCCACTGGGTATGAAGACGGTATGTCTGTGGAAACCGTATGGTATAAACAATGAGAAAAAACAATGTTTCCATTTGTCATTTGGTAAAATTGTGCAATTAAACCATTTTACCATGTTCATTTGACCAAGTTCTGGTCGTCGCTACAGTAACGCCATCAAACATATGACAAGGGTTTATTGATCGATTGATTGGACCGAATGGAATTTTCTGCCAAACTACGTTTTTAACTCTCCATAGAAATGTTATTATTGCACCTTCTTCTTACATATCAGAGCAAATGGAAACATTGTTTTTCTAATTGATTATTTAATAAAGTTTTCACAGATGTAGAGTTTTGATTCTCCACAAAAACCCAGTGAAATGACAGAGAGAGAGACTATCAGGTCCAGGGATTTTTTTCAGCAGATTGTAGCTCACGTTAGCATGTAGCTCACGTTAGCATGTAGCTCACGTTAGCATGTAGCTCACTTTAGCATGTAGCTCACTTTAGCATGTAGCTCAGGTTAGCATGTAGCTCACTTTAGCATGTGGCTCACGTTAGCATGTAGCTCACTTTAGCATGTACCTCACGTTAGCATGTAGCTCACTTTAGCATGTGGCTCACTTTAGCATGTAGCTCACTTTAGCATGTACCTCACGTTAGCATGTAGCTCACTTTAGCATGTGGCTCACTTTAGCATGTAGCTCACATTAGCATGTAGCTCACGTTAGCATGTGGCTCTCTCATTATGGGCTGTTGATCCTTTCGTTCCTCTCCTTGTCTTTGTATCTTCATTGGATAGAAAACGATCCATAACTCAGCGTTTGTTAAAGCAGTTTTGGATCAATTATAGAAAGTTTATAATTATCTGGTCTTTGTTTTCCCTCTGACGCTTCATACGTGACCATATATGGGCGAGTCCAGAGACGATCATGTGACCTGAGGAGACGTTCATCGTTTGTGTCATGAGTTTTTTTTATTTGGAAAAGTGGAGATTTTAAAAAACATTCTTAACTGATCAGCGTTTAGCTCAGAATCGCCCATATATGGTCATGTTTGAAAACAGTTGAAGGGAAACAATTTGGAGAAAAATCAAAACTTTCTCTAATTATTCAAAAACTACTTTAACAAATTCTTCTGTGGACCCACCCCCTGCAGGAGGAGCCATAGGGGCTGGTGCAGCTCCAACAGCTGCCCCCACTACCCGGCACCGGACAAGTGGAAGAAAATGGATGGATGGATAATTTAACAAATGCAGTTAATACAATTATGGATATAGTTTTCAACTAAATGAAGATACAAAGACATGGGGAGGAGCAAAGTGGTTCAACAGGACATAAATAACAGAGAATCGCGCTAATGCTAACGCTAGCTACGACTGCCGTTTTTTCGCTTCTACTAAACTGTGAATAAACATCCACATGGACCCGATTTAGACTTGACTTTAAACAATTGTGTTTCCCAAAACTATTCTATTTTCCCCCTCGGCGAAGCCACGCCCCCCTTCTATGACACAATGCCACATGAACATGGCATTATGTCACTTCCTGTCAGTGTCCAATCAGGAAGTGAAAACTGAAAAAAATGAAAAATAAAAAATAAAAAAAATAAAAAATAAATCATATAAAAAAAAGGAAAAAAAATTATGAACAAATAAAAATCAAAAATCAAATAAAAACTGAAAACTAAAAGCTGGGAGACTTTATTGTAACTATGTTTTAGCAAAAGTTGAATGATCAAACCTGCAGCTGGACCAGTTTTGAAACAAACATATTTTTAGCGTAAATAAAGTTGAGCGGTGCCGTTTTTTTTTCTAAAGAAATGTAGATTTTAATGTAATTACGGCCCATATCGTGCGACGCCGTTCGCCTTGACATCGCTGTGGGGCAATTGAAAAGGAACTGGATATTTAAGCTCTGACCAGAACATTTCTCATTTCTGATAAACACCAACAAAGCTCCAGGTTTAGTTTGAGTTCCTCGAGCCTCCTGTCGTTTTAACATTTCACATCAAAGCAGAACAAGCCTCAAAGTTTCAACATCGGCGTTTGACGGTTTCCTTCATCGAAACGCGAAATCGCCCAAAGCCCCGAGTCCCGGGAGCGGCCGGGACGCAGAGCCGTGAGGGACATTGGAGCAGAAAGAGCCAGACGGGGAAAGGAGAGCGTGAAGAGGAGGTAAATGTGCCGTACCTTCAGGAGCAGCGTTCCCAGAGTCCGTCAGAGGAGAGTGATACAGAGAAGCAGCTCCACTCGCCCACAAACGACTGCACCAGCAGCACCACGCATGCACCTTCAGCACTCGGCTATTTTAAACACCACCAGCACACACGGCCAGGAGGCCCGGAGGCCCGGAGCCAGACCAGAGCCGGGCCAGAGCCGGGCCAGAGCCGGTCAGGTCCCGGGTTAGGCCTGGGTTAGACCTGCTTTCACTGTGTCCTCATTATACCTTAGTTAAACGCGTATATTTACACCCAATGTGACGAGGCTATTTTTAGAACAAGTGTGAGGAGCTTCCCACGACTGTTTCACTTAAACAGGAGAGAGGGAGGGGGAGGAGGGAGAAGAGAGAGGAGGGAGAGAGGAGAGAGAGGAGGGAGAGAGAGAGAGAGAGGAGGGAGAGAGAGAGAGAGGAGAGAGGGAGAGGAGAGAGGGAGAGGAGAGAGAGAGAGGACAGGGGGGAGAGAGAGGAGGGAGAGAGGAGGGAGGGAGAGGAGAGAGAGAGAGGACAGGGGGGAGAGAGAGGAGAGAGCGAGAGAGGAGGGAGAGAGAGAGGAGGGGGAGAGAGGAGAGAGGGAATAAAGGGGGAGAGAGAGGGTAGAGAGAGGGGAGGAGAGAGAGAGGAGAGAGAGGAGGGAGGGAGGAGACTCTAAACAAATGCACTTTCCTTGTCAAGGTTTGGGAAAAACTCTGGTCAAATTAATTTTGCATAAACATTGTTTTGGACGATGAACAGAAGAGGCTTCAGCTGGAAGTCGACAGCAGCAGAGCGGCTCCTTTAGGGCGGAGCGCCCCCTGCAGGTTTGCATTTCACGTGCCTTCAGGAGAGGCTGATCTGAAGTGACCGACAGGGGGCGCTGTGGGGCTGCGTTTGTGCAGATGATGCAGATGAAGAAAAGTTGAGTAATTCCCCATCTCTGCCTCTGAGCTGCTTTAGCATTTTAGATCTTTCTAAATGTCGTTTTCCATCGAAGCACAAACAGGAAACAGCTGTTGCTAAGGAAGCTCAACGTTCACCATTACGTCGAAGGCCGAGGAACGCTCGTCTCTTTGGTCCTCATGGTGACGAGCAGAGACGCCCAGACCTCCCGATCCACACACACCTCCTCCAGATGTTCTGACCGCGAGGCCACACCAGGCCCTCCAGCGTGTCCTGGGTCTTCGATTCGATACGTTTCACATCACAAGGGCCCGATTCGATGTGATTGATTTTGGATTCAGTGCACAGGGTTTGATTCACACTGACCCCAAAGCGCCTTCAGGTCCACCTGACCACAGTGGACGGTTCCTCTTCACAGCCGCAGTCCAGTGAGATTCAGGCGGTGTACTCACTTATTCCTCCCTGTCCGGTGAATGTTTACATGGAATGTAAATGTTTGGGTGGTAATAGTTTAATAGATCACATTTTATGATCAATTCAGGCAGAAATGTGAGAAACTCCTCCCACTGTAAAAGTGCTAATGACACATTAGACACTTTTTGCTCAAACTCAGGCAACACAATTATATTTAGTTTCACTTCCTATTGGACGCTGACAGGAAGGTAGAGGCAAACCATTTTAAACTGTTGCCGTGCCGACCGTGTCATAGATGCAGACGGCGTTGCATAGAAGGGGGCGTGGCCTCGTCGAAGGGGCGGGAAGTATCTTTTTTTTAGTCCGATTTCTGGCAGAATATAGCGTTATTTATCACACACATAAAGTCGAGTCTAAATCGTGTTCTTGCTCCGTTGTCATTATGGGCTGTGGAACCACTTGCTCCTCCCCCTTGTCTCTGTATCTTTATTGGGTAGAAAAACTATATTGATAATTAAGCATTTGTTGAAGAAGCTTTGGAGAAATTATAGAACATTGATATTTTTTCATCTTTGTTTTCCCTCAATTTCTTCAAACATGACCTTATATGGGCGAGTCCAGAGACGCCACCTATGTCAATGGGAAACGAGTCAAACTGAACTTTACCTTTATCCATGTCACTTCCTTATGAAAATTACACCCAAATTAAAATTATACTGAGAATGGTAATGACAACAGGGAAGTATCAAGATCTCGGAGTATAATACCTATTAATGTACCTTCATAACATAAAAGTAACTCTCGGTTATCAAGGGTAAAAATCTGAAAGAAATATATTAAGGATCACATTTTTTGACTTGCTTTGTTCTAGACGTCGTACATGAAACGAGATCGTTGTTGTAGTTGTGCTTTGTTTCAATTAATTATATAAACAGTCCATATATATATTTTTTTTGTTGTTGTAAGTTTATGAGTTGGTCTGTACGAATGTAGCTGCTTGAAATGTTTTGAAATGTTCTTTTTTTTTTTTTTTTATTGCACTTGGGGGGGGGGCGCTCATAAGCTTTTGCTTCAGCCACTCCTTTTGAGCACTATGTGTACTGCTCAAATAAACAAATAAACTAAACTAAACTAATTATATGGGCGAGTCCAGAGACGCCACCTATGTCAATGGGAAATGAGTCAAACTGAACTTTACCTTTATCCATGTCACTTCCTGTCAGCAGCTTAAACATTCAAATAAATTCACCTTTTCTGCCCGACATGTCTTCATTCATTTGCTGCTTCTCGTATTACTCACAGCAGAAGTTCTCCGTCTAAATAAGCCCTAGTTTAAAACCTCATATGCACTTTGAGTCTTGGTTGAGTCTCCCGTTAAAGCCACAGTGCGGAACATTTGCCCACCTGAGTCCCTGCAGTGCTGAAGCTGGAGCTCTAACCTGTCAGTGTGGTTCTCATGGAAGTGTGAAATGTCCTGACCTGGTTGTAGAGCGCACAGATGTGCATCGGCGTGTTTCCCGAGGCGTTCTGGGCGCTCGTGTCCGCGCCGTAGAACAGCAGGTGCTCCAGGTGCTGCACGTTTCCATGACGACACGCCTGAACACAGAACAAGAACATGTCTGAACACACGGGAGAACCGCACTGAGAGGCCAGCAGAGGGCAGTGTCTGCAGCAGTGTTCATTTTGACAACATATTTTAATTTAGTTTTAGTCTTTTGACGAAAATGTAATTCAATTTTAGTCGAGTTTTAGTCGACTAAAATTAAGACACATTTAGTCGACTTTGTATTAATAATATTCATTATAATCATATTTAATGGAGGTCCTGCTTCATGGAGCTGCTCCTCATGAACAAAGCTCAGAGCTGTTCCTTTGGCAGTGAAGTTACATGATATGAGGCTCTTTCAGACGGTCCATAGAAGTTTGGATGATTTTAGTCTCTCCTTTCCATTTTTATTTAGTCTCATTTTAGTCGACTAAAATATCTGGACATTTTAGTCATAGTTTTAGTCGCATGAAAAACTTTTAATTTAGTTTTAGTCCAATTTTAGTCGTCAGAAAAATCACTTTGACTAAAATTAAGACTAAATATTTTAGTCGACGAAATTAACACAGGTCTGCAAAACAGTCACCATGAACCCAGTGTTCCTTTTGACGACGTATTTTAATTTAGTTTTAGTCCCTTGATGAAAATGTCATTTAACCCTAACCCAGTTTGGCTTTACCCAAATACAGACTTTAAAAAAGCAACAACAAAAGTGACACAAATGAGATGAAAATGAACCGACAATAACAGGACGACAACAAATAGATGAAAAAGCGACAAACGAGACAAAAAGCCACAAAAACGACGATCAGTTTAGATCAGTTGTACAGGTCTTAGCTTTCAAATGGGACAGTGGCCTATAGGCTGTAAGAAACGTTTAGATTTGGGTAAAGCCAAACTGGAGAAAATGTGCTCAGTTAAGGCGGGGGTTAAGAGGTTGTTGTTTTTTCCCCCTAAAAATGCAGATACATTCAGTAGACTTTGCGTTTCTCATTATAGCCATATTAAATAAAGGTCCTCTGCTTCACGAGCAAAGCTCAGAGATGTTCCTTTGGCGGAGGATTTGAGTAAGGACTAAACAAGGGGAAGCCGTTTATTACACAGGTTTAATGCACGACGTGGAGTTAAGAAACAAGACTCACAGCTGAGCCACACAAGCCTCTAATGTTCTGACTAACAGACGTTCACTGGAATAAAACAGAACTGCTAAGCTCTCCAGAACATGGTGAAAGACTGTTGTGGAGCGGAGGGAGCTGCGCAGGAGGAAGAGGAAGGAGGAGCTGACCAGTGCAGGAAACAATGCTCTGAAACAGGGACAAACCCAAGAGGCGCTGCAGCGTTTCAGACGAGACTGAAGGCAGTTCCTCCATAAACATGCTCAGGTCAGCCACAGCGGCTCAGGACTAACACCTGAACACTATGCCACATAAATACTTCAGTGTTCACGCTCCCTGAACTCGCTCGAAATGTAGGACCTGAATGACCCAGGCCGGGCAGATGCAGAGGCTTTAGTCCGGACCCCAAGGCCTTTACATCCTCTCAGTATACTTAATGTCTAAGGCTGAGGCTGCGTCCGGACCCTGGACATATGTCGAAAGATTTGCGAAAGCTGATTCTAGATCATCATGGATTCTAGATTCCTCTGATGAGCGTTTACCTGGTGGACCTCGTGCCAGCCGTTCTCGTCCTGGCAGCCGACCGCAGACCTCTGGCTGAGAAGCAGCTCACAGCAGCCAGGGTCCCCGCCCACCACCGTGCTGTGGTACAGAGGGGTCAGACCACGACTGTCCTTATAGTCAGGGGAGGCGCCCAACTCCAACAGAGTCTGAGAAACAGAGAAACAGACATGAGTCCAACTCCAACAGAGTCTGAGAAACAGAGAAACAGACATGAGTCCAACTCCAACAGAGTCTGAGAAACAGAGAAACAGACACGAGTCCAACTCCAACAGAGTCTGAGAGACAGAGAAACAGACATGAGTCCAACTCCAACAGAGTCTGAGAGAAACAGACATGAGCCCAACTCCAACAGAGTCTGAGAGAAACAGAGAAACAGACATGAGCCCAACTCCAACAGAGTCTGAGAAACAGAGAAACAGACATGAGTCCAACTCCAACAGAGTCTGAGAGACAGAGAAACAGACATGAGTCCAACTCCAACAGAGTCTGAGAGAAACAGACATGAGCCCAACTCCAACAGAGTCTGAGAGAAACAGAGAAACAGACATGAGCCCAACTCCAACAGAGTCTGAGAAACAGAGAAACAGACATGAGTCCAACTCCAACAGAGTCTGAGAAACAGACATGAGCCCAACTCCAACAGAGTCTGAGAAACAGAGAAACAGACATGAGTCCAACTCCAACAGAGTCTGAGAGAAACAGAGAAACAGACATGAGTCCAACTCCAACAGAGTCTGAGAAACAGACATGAGCCCAACTCCAACAGAGTCTGAGAAACAGACATGAGCCCAACTCCAACAGAGTCTGAGAGAAACAGAGAAACAGACATGAGCCCAACTCCAACAGAGTCTGAGAAACAGAGAAACAGACATGAGTCCAACTCCAACAGAGTCTGAGAAACAGACATGAGCCCAACTCCAACAGAGTCTGAGAGAAACAGAGAAACAGACATGAGCCCAACTCCAACAGAGTCTGCGAAACAGAGAAACAGACATGAGTCCAACTCCAACAGAGTCTGAGAAACAGAGAAACAGACATGAGCCCAACTCCAACAGAGTCTGAGAGAAACAGAGAAACAGACATGAGCCCAACTCCAACAGAGTCTGAGAAACAGAGAAACAGACATGAGTCCAACTCCAACAGAGTCTGAGAAACAGAGAAACAGACACAAGTCCAACTCCAACAGAGTCTGAGAAACAGACATGAGTCCAACTCCAACAGAGTCTGAGAGAAACAGACATGAATCCAACTCCAACAGAGTCTGAGAAACAGAGAAACAGACATGAGTCCAACTCCAACAGAGTCTGAGAAACAGACATGAGTCCAACTCCAACAGAGTCTGAGAGAAACAGACATGAATCCAACTCCAACAGAGTCTGAGAAACAGACATGAGTCCAACTCCAACAGAGTCTGAGAGAAACAGACATGAATCCAACTCCAACAGAGTCTGAGAAACAGAGAAACAGACATGAGCCCAACTCCAACAGAGTCTGAGAGAAACAGAGAAACAGACATGAGGCAATAATCCCCTCTGAGTGACCGAGCGCTGCTGCCTCAGGCCCTGAACTCTAACATTTAGACATTTATCTACACTTATCGTCACTAAAGTCCTCGTTTGGTCCGGGGATTTATCAAACCAAATTCTCTCCAAGCTGTTTCGGGGTTTAACCTCTGACCCTCCGCTTTACCCAAGTCCAGTTCATCCATTTTATTCCTCTTTATCCTGGGCCGGGACGAAAACACGACAAACAAGTTCAGGATCTTCTTCGCGTTGTCATGACTTATTTCACGTTCTTGTCCATCACATTTTCGCCTCTATTTTGTTACACCTTCAACACTTTTTTTTGTTCACTTATTGATACCTCTTCGTTTTCTCCTCGTTTGTTGTTATTTTGACAAGGATGAAAAGGCAACAAAAAGAAACAAAAATGTGACAAAAACGAGATGGAAAAGAACGTGTTAATGAGGCGTTACTCTGACCTAAGGCTCCAAGCTCCAGGTGAGAAGCTTTTAGATTTGGGTGAAACTGAACTGGAGAAAATGCGCTCGTTAAGACGGGGAGTAAGAGGTTAAACAGTCGAATTGTTTAAATGAGTGTTGCTGTTTCTTTCTCCTCAATCTGTCCCTGCGAAACTCGCTTCACGGTTTAATCTCGTGTAATTATCTGCACAAACTGACGTGTTCTTTGTGGAAACAGATTAAACCGAAACCATGTTCTCCTCTGGACTCACGCGTCGCTTCCATCAGAGGAACCTTTATCTCCATCCGAAACACGTGCAGACTTCGCTCAGGAGCCGGAAACGTCATTACGATCTGACAATGGAGTGTTGAGTGTGTGTCTCGCTGTTCGCCTGTGAAGTCCCTGTGGATGTTCCTCCCGTCTTTAGCCGCCGCTGTCGCCCACACAGGAAATGACCATATTTGGATTACAGCGTCATCTCGGTCACAGCCTTTCCTGCTACACGTGGATACCAAACAGGTCAGTATTTGTGAATGAAGAAGCGTGGGAAAGACCGGGGAGCGACACAGACATCATGGAGGACGTTTTACAAACTGTTACAAAACTTTTAAAACTTTTGTAAAAATGTCCGAAAAAAATAATAAAAAGATTCAAAACAATTCAAAACTGTAAAAAAAAAAAAATACATTCTAACTATTGAGTCACTTCCTGGATGAGAATGAACCTGGTAAAGAGAGAGTTTGGGCTGTTTTTGCTCGGACAGAGTTAAACTGTGTGACTGTCATGAAGACCTTCTGACCTTCAGGCTGAGCAGACTCTTGGCCCTCGCCGCCTTGTGCAGAGCCGTCATGCCGTCCTTGGCCCTGAAGTCCAGATGAGCTCCTCCGTTCTTCAGCGCCTTCACCAGCTCCACAGGGGTCTCCAGGCTCACGGTCAGCGTCAGCGGACTCTCTGTGAAACACACAGAGGTGTGAGTGTGAGGTCACTCATGTAGAGCCGGGAAATACAACATCTCAACTGCTGAAATTATCTCACACTTTATCTCCAACGGACAAATGGGGGAAACATTTTTTTTTCTCCCAAATGTTTAACTTATTTTTTCGTTATTTGTCCCCCCGTGGGGAAAAATAAGTAAAACATTTGGGAACATTTAAAAAAATAATAAATAAATAATGGGGGACATAAATTGGAGAAGATCAAACTGGGGGGAGGAAAAGGGATAGGACTGTTCAGGACCGTTTTCTTAAATGTAGATGTTTGTCAGAAAGAGAGTATTTATAAAGAGTGTATTTATAAAGAGTGTATTTATAAAGAGAGTATTTATAAAGAGAGTATTTATAAAGAGAGTATTTATAAAGAGAGTATTTATAAAGAGAGTATTTATAAAGAGTGTATTTATAAAGAGAGTATTTATAAAGAGTGTATTTATAAAGAGAGTATTTATAAAGAGAGTATTTATAAAGAGAGTATTTATAAAGAGAGTATTTATAAAGAGAGTATTTATAAAGAGTGTATTTATAAAGAGAGTATTTATAAAGAGAGTATTTATAAAGAGAGTATTTATAAAGAGTGTATTTATAAAGAGAGTATTTATAAAGAGTGTATTTATAAAGAGTGTATTTATAAAGAGAGTATTTATAAAGAGAGTATTTATAAAGAGAGTATTTATAAAGAGAGTATTTATAAAGAGAGTATTTATAAAGAGAGTATTTATAAAGAGTGTATTTATAAAGAGAGTATTTATAAAGAGTGTATTTATAAAGAGAGTATTTATAAAGAGAGTATTTATAAAGAGAGTATTTATAAAGAGAGTATTTATAAAGAGAGTATTTATAAAGAGAGTATTTATAAAGAGTGTATTTATAAAGAGAGTATTTATAAAGAGAGTATTTATAAAGAGAGTATTTATAAAGAGAGTATTTATAAAGAGAGTATTTATAAAGAGAGTATTTATAAAGAGAGTATTTATAAAGAGAGTATTTATAAAGAGTGTATTTATAAAGAGTGTATTTATAAAGAGAGTATTTATAAAGAGAGTATTTATAAAGAGTGTATTTATAAAGAGTGTATTTATAAAGAGTGTATTTATAAAGAGAGTATTTATAAAGAGTGTATTTATAAAGAGAGTATTTATAAAGAGAGTATATATAAAGAGAGTATTTATAAAGAGTGTATTTATAAAGAGTGTATTTATAAAGAGAGTATTTATAAAGAGTGTATTTATAAAGAGAGTATTTATAAAGAGAGTATTTATAAAGAGAGTATTTATAAAGAGAGTATTTATAAAGAGTGTATTTATAAAGAGTGTATTTATAAAGAGTGTATTTATAAAGAGAGTATTTATAAAGAGAGTATTTATAAAGAGTGTATTTATAAAGAGAGTATTTATAAAGAGAGTATTTATAAAGAGTGTATTTATAAAGAGTGTATTTATAAAGAGAGTATTTATAAAGAGAGTATTTATAAAGAGTGTATTTATAAAGAGTGTATTTATAAAGAGTGTATTTATAAAGAGAGTATTTATAAAGAGAGTATTTATAAAGAGAGTATTTATAAAGAGAGTATTTATAAAGAGTGTATTTATAAAGAGTGTATTTATAAAGAGTGTATTTATAAAGAGAGTATTTATAAAGAGAGTATTTATAAAGAGAGTATTTATAAAGAGTGTATTTATAAGGAGTGTATTTATAAAGAGTGTATTTATAAAGAGTGTATTTATAAAGAGTGTATTTATAAAGAGTGTATTTATAAAGAGAGTATTTATAAAGAGAGTATTTATAAAGAGAGTATTTATAAAGAGAGTATTTATAAAGAGAGTATTTATAAAGAGAGTATATATAAAGAGTGTATTTATAAAGAGTGTATTTATAAAGAGTGTATTTATAAAGAGTGTATTTATAAAGAGAGTATTTATAAAGAGTGTATTTATAAAGAGAGTATATATAAAGAGTGTATTTATAAAGAGAGTATTTATAAAGAGTGTATTTATAAAGAGTGTATTTATAAAGAGAGTATTTATAAAGAGAGTATATATAAAGAGTGTATTTATAAAGAGTGTATTTATAAAGAGTGTATTTATAAAGAGAGTATTTATAAAGAGTGTATTTATAAAGAGAGTATTTATAAAGAGAGTATATATAAAGAGAGTATTAGACGGTTGGACTTAAGTATCAGTTTGTGAATGTCTCCTTTTATTCACGGCCACAAACTGGTTTTAAACTAAGAGACACATGCTGAGACCCCGGTGGAGCTGGTTTAACCTCAGGCTGAGTCTGAGCTCGAGCGGCGACGCCTGAAAGAATAAAACGCTCCTCGTTTCAGGTCAGGTCCTGTTCCTGACGATAACGAGTCACTCAAATCCACGTATGTGTTTAAACCCCTGTGCACCGGGCTGATTGTTCTGAATCTGTCTCACTGCCCACGCTGGAATAAAAGGATTCAACTGTTTATTTTACCAAGTGATGGAGAGGACTTTATTATGAACTAATAATTAAGAACATTATTAATTAAATACACATTAAATACAGCAAATTAAAAGAAGATATGGGAAGTCAATTGTAGTCAATGAGGAGGTACTTTAGTAGTACTTTAGCAGTACTTTAGTAGTACTTTAGCAGTACTTTAGCAGTACTTTAGTAGTACTTTAGCAGTACTTTAGTAGTACTTTAGCAGTACTT